>JASSUY010013841.1:0-26893 GCA_032466535.1 Forpus xanthops
TCCCTGCTCCTGGCAGGGGGGTTGGAACTAGATGATCTTAAGGTCCTTTCCAACCCTAACTATTCTATGATTCTATGACATAAACTGATGCTTTCACACCCTGAGCTTAGTTCTCATTGCTTCTACATTTGTTCTTATGTTTAAGTTTCACCAAAGCAACTCTGACGCTTTTTGGGGTTCATCCTATTGAAAGAAAGCATTTTGATGCTGACCAAATATGCTACACACATGCTTCCCAAGCTGTTCTTCACAGAGCATACACTAAACCGTATAATCACTGAAGTTCTATTAGCAGAGCTCTGCTACAGCAGAAAAGGAAAAAAGCTGCAGACTTTACCTTGCCCCCTGCAGGACTCCTCACAGCAAAGCAGAAGAGGGTGGAAGGTTTGGCATTGCCCTCTACTTTGAATTCTGCAAAAGCTGCTGCATGGCCCTCTATAGGTTGAGAGACTTTTCTGTCAACTGAATACAGCTGCATTGCACCAACCACACGATTTTGCTAGGAAAAAAAAAATAAATAAAAAAAAAAAAATCAAAGAAAAGGTCAGCCTGTAGAAGCAGTATTTCAAATGTTCATTGCGAGACTTTTGGGACAGTAAACTAAAAAGCAGCAAATGTTTCTCATCCCCTCCTCTAACACTTTAATTGCATTATAGAGCACATTATCCCCACACAAAGGTACTTTTGATCTACAGAAACCAAAGTTAAACTATAGCAGCTAATAAGTGGGGCCAAGGCTCTCCTAATGGTTTTCATTGCATGCTGTTCCCAGGTTACCTACCTGTGCTGAAATTCCTATCAGCAGCAGCCATTTTTGGTGTTCATCTGTTCTGTAGTTGATGATTTGGCAGCCCGCAAGACTAGCATGCCTATCAAACATCTTTTGGGGTTGTGATTCTCCCTCCATGCTCCAGTGGTAGACTGCTGTTTCTGTCACCAACGCAACTGTATTCACAGATATCCACTTCCAGAAGATCACTTCCTCTGCCATTGTGTGGGCTTTCATTTTACTTTTCATCTCAATGTTAAAGATCTGAAGTGTTTTCCCAGCTAGTATGACAAAACCCAAGAAACATCACAACAGATTACCACAACGGCCATCCTGTAGTCTGCCTATTTACAAGCACCCTGTTTAACCCACTATTCAGTGATGTTACAGGATTAATGCCCTGTCACATCTAAGTCTCCTTTGATACTTGACTCTTACCAAAGAAAACCCCTCTCCACCCCTGAAGCAGGGAAAAAAAAGTCTATTTTACAGATACATACATGAACATTCCAACAACTGACAACCATAGACATTTTAGCTATAAACTGCAGTTGTATAAACCCTTGTTTAGGTAGGAGCACTCTATGCAAAGTATCAGTGTCCAATACACATCATTCAGTAAAATAGAAAGAATATCCCCAGTTTCTGTTAATTTAGTGGCTGCTACAGATGACCTGGACTGAGTCCAACAGCATGAGACTCACAACAGCTCTTGAGATAGCTGAAGACCACAGCTTCCATTCTATTTTTCTGTTGAAATAATTGTGCACTTAAGTAGGAGATGGGCTCTGTGCAACAGTAATACAAGTGCCCGTTGAAGAGGAGAATCGAAAGTTCAGAAAGATTATAGAAAGGTTTGGAGCTTTCATTCCAGTTAAAGTTACTGCTTCACGATTTAGCTAATTGTATCGCAGGTTTAAGCTTAACTTTAGTATTCCCCTGAACTACCAGAATCCTCACCCTACTAAGAGGGGACACAAAGCTAACACTAATTGAACCAACCTATAAAGAATAAGGGACTCTGTTCTTTCTACAAAGTCAAAGGGATGTTTTACTTCATTTCAGATGAGACAACTGAGCTCTAGAAATACTGTTTTCTATTCACAAGACACCCACTCAGACTGCTAGAGTACTGGCTTGTAATGCCATTATTTCTATCCACGCTTCAGAAGTGCTTTCCCTGTTAGTAACACTTCTGTCAAACTCACAGATGTTCCTTTTACCAGGAATTAGAAGTGGCTGCTGACCACTGAGGAAACATTCTCAAGAGACACTAAACCCAAGTTAATATGCACCTTGCACTGCTCTAATATTTTAACATAATTTATAGAATAAATTGATCATACTAGTTTAATGCAGTGCCAAGAGACAAGGTAAGACTTTAGCACTACCTCATAAAACATTCATGCTCCCTGGACTGACTGCATAAAGAACAGTTAACCTGGTCAACTAGTTCCTAGGACAGCTTGCTAGCTTTCCTGGGACAAAACCAGCCTCTTTCTGACTGCCTTGCTCGGCACATGCAGCAACTGTACATACAAGTGCAATAAGCCCAGGCCCTAACACCAGCTGTAAACTGAGAGTTGGAAACAGCATATTTACTGTATTGGACAATCTGTCCAGCAGTGGACTGGTGCTACCAAAGGCCTGATTTTGGCTTCCACAGCATGCAGCCTCACATGCAGAAGGCAGACAAGTAGTTCTGGAAAGGCCCTAGTCACCATCTGAACAGAAACTGTTCTCAGTCAGTCTCATGAAAAAGCAGCAGGATGCCTATCCTAGTTTTAAAAACATAGAAAAATGATAAGCTACTAAAATGAACTAAAAGCTCATGTTTGTTCATTGTCTAGACTAAATTCGACTGCCATGCTTTACAGTTGAAAATGATTTTACAAGCTTCAATAGGCAGCTAGCTCTGGACATTGACAGTGTAGGAGCCATAGCAATATAGTTTAAGTGTAGTAACACAAACTCAAACTTCAGAACTCTAATCTGTAATTAAACTAAAAGAAAATAAAAATAATAAAAAAAATGTTATTTGTATTAAGAGCAGAGCCTGCTCTGAAGCCATAGTGAAGGCAGGAGTAAGTTTGAGTTATATCTACTTGAGCATTTCTGAGATAAGAAGCCAGACTCTTACCCAAGTTTTTGTGACCAAGCTACCAGACTGCTCAGACTATTCTCTACAGGTGTAGTCAAGTTAGCAGATTTGGGTTTTGAACACTGGCACAAGAGTTTACATTCCAGTTCACTGGAGCATAAAGCTTCTCCATTCCACAAATAATGGATGCACCCTTCAGTGTTGCATTCTCCACTTACACCAACTGGAAAGCACTCTCAGTACAGAGCAAAACAAGAGAACCATGAACAACACAAGGACAATGTATAAATTTTGGTACACCAGGAGAATGCCACATGCAATCCAGAAATGAAATTGTGTAGACTGCATTTCAGTTTAAATCAAGAACCATTTCATTTCTTTTTTTGAGGGTGAGTTTGTATGTTTATTGCTCAGTAATTATCAAATTACGAGCAATTTCTAATCATGGCATGTTGAGTCACAATGTGCAACAGGTTTGACTACTGAAGCCTCAGCCAATCAGCAGGAAAAACTCCGGAGTGACAGACTGACTTAAACCACTTCTTCAGTCCAGTTCACTCTAGTTCTGCTGGTTACCATAAGTAACATTTGTTGGGTATCTCTACTCATCCTCTTTTCTATCCAACCCTCTGGTCATTAGATTAGATTCAGTAAAAGGAGAGATTGTTAAATTTGCCATATGTGACCACACAACTCTGCATGTCAATGTGACATCACTCAACCTTATCTGTTCAGAGGACAGGCTTATTCACTCTGCATGGACAGAACTATATTAATTTTGAACAAGTCTTAACACTGGCAAGCATAAACCTATATTCTTCAAAGCTGATGACAATCAATTTAGTTAGTAGGTTAGTTTTAAAAGGGAACTATATAATCTGATTTTAAGAGCTAAATGAAGCTCTGCTAGTGTAGGAAGTGCAAGACAAGGCACTTTTCCTTGCCAATATGGCTTGTATAAGGAATTCAAGATTAAGGACAGTGAACTCTTAACAGAAATTAAGCTTTTTCATTGTTACCTTTACCCACACCTCAGGTATGGCAGTCCTCTGCAAGACATACAAGCATCTTGGCTGAATCACAGATTCAACTGAAGTCAAACGTTAATACATTAGTTTTCCCCTAATGTCAGTATAAGCCTGTGATCAAAACTAGAAGTTATAGGTTTTTTCGCCAGTCCTGAGGACAGTTATTTCTTGGACCCTTAAATAATTTCACCATGATTTTTCATAACTGACACTTATGAAGAAATGAACAGCACACAGGACATGCCAGCAGAGGTCTCTCATAAAAATATTGCAACTTGGTTTTGTCTATCAACTGTACTTCCATAATACACACACACACATTAAGAGCATACTCCTCTCCTTCACTGGGTACAGTCAATAGCCAAAGCAGCCAAATGGTTAGCAATGAGCCAATGGAAAATGCTTTCACTATAATGCCAGTTGAGGATTAAGATACCCCAACCTGGCTCTGAAGTGAACTGTCAAATGGCTCCTTTAAGTTCAGTACTTTTATGAGATTATACCATTCTGTACTACTGAACATAGAATGTCAAAGTTCACTCACCATCTGTTTAGATAAGATGCAAGAAGAAAAGTACATAGTCAGTAACAGTTAGAGATTAAATAACAGAAGCTGGTCATTCAAGAAAAGAACCTGAGATATATTAAAAATTATTTCTTTGTGCTCAGAGTGTTACTTAAAAGGCAGTATCAACACCACAGATACTGGTAAGCAAAGATCTCCCATTTGCAAGATTTTATGATTGCCAAACTTAACATAGTTTTGCATTCACGTTTCCACAGTTAGTGGTCATTATGACATTTTGTTTGCAACTGGTAAACTTTTCCAAAGCTACAAGAAAGGGCCAGAATAGAGCAGAGAGAATGGTTACATCCCTATTCATCTTCTTCACACATACCCATTATATTTACAACACCTGCTTAAAGGGAAAGTAGACAAGATATTGACCTGGTCCTCAGTGAGAATAGGAGGCTGCAGTGCCAGACTTAAGCATCTCACTCCTACTTGGAGGCAAATCATCCAAAGATTACTGGAAAATCCACTGCCAAAAATACAGCATGCAAGCGTAGGCAAAAATTTTTATCCTCATATACATTCTTCTTAGAGAGTTTACATAAATCTTAAGCTTAAGAGTGTACATAAGCAAAAATACAGCTACACAGTAGGTTTTCTATTGCAGGAAAAAAGTGTTACTCACCTTTTAGCGCAATTACTTTGGAGGCTGGATTCATGATGGCACTTTCAGCAGAAATCGGACGCCTGATGGGTGTTGTTGGATCACTCATGTCAATTATCACTACTTGTGCCTGCTCTCCCACTTTCTCCCTGATGCAGATGAACTTGTCAGATTCCATTGTTAGAGTACTGAATCCAATGTTTGCTGGGTTAATGCCCAAATTTTGGAGCTAGAAAAATGTGAGAGTGCTTTGTCATCCTTCCCATGTTGAAAGCCAAACTCAAGCCTGTATGTCTAAAGTCTCCACCCCTGAAGGACACACAAGACTGGCAAATTTCTCTGACAACAGTATATACTATGGAACTATGATTTACCTTCTGGTTCTCTGTTCAAAAGGTAAAGAACTACATAAATCTCGGTATTTAAGCCCTAAATACACTTCAAAGTTGCATTATTGACGCAAACTAAATGGAGTTTTAACTTGAGCATTTATTGCTTAACCCAGCTTCATAGTACCAGTAGCATCACTATTCTACAACTAGTAAGGCTAGGAAATTTGATATTAAAAATTTTCTAAGTGGTAGAACTACAACATACAGCATCAGTGGGTCTTATTCAAAGAACCAGTTTTCCTCATGCAAGTCACTCCTAACATCATGGAATGAAGCCTACACAGCATGTGTCAAATGGCCTATTTTTACAAGTGGTCTTGCTCTTCTTACTTCTCAGAATTTAATTCTTACCAGTGAAAGAAAGATGTGTTAAAATAATCAGTGATTCCATGTCTCCCTGCCCAAGATGTTTGGCCAAAAAAAAAGGCAGGAATTTCAGTGCAGGCCCTCTCCAGCCTTATGTCCAACTCTCAAAACATAACCTATGCTCAATCACATGGAAATAGGTTACATTAAGTTACTCTTAATGCAACATAAAGTAATTTTGTACCACTGAGCAGACTGCCCTAGAAGATGGCTATCTCTCATACTCATCCTTTTGTGTTAACTTCCAATTTCAGGTTAACAGGAGGAGGTGGCAGTGAATGAGCATCACTGTTTCAATTAGTGTACAGCAAATCAGATTTACCTAAGCAGCACACCCCAGCTTGGTATGTACGCATGCTCCATTTTATCGAACAGTAACTGTGTCAAGCTGGAGCACCTGCTTTATGCCCCAGAGCAATGCTTTCCAAGCACAGGAACTGTATCAGCTTCAGTGAAGCTTCTGAAGGGATTAACCAACACTGCTTTTCAGCGCAGCGCAACTGAAAAATGACTGCCCTCAAGGAGACAGGATAGAAACTACCTCCAGCATCACCGAGTCATTAGACTCCTTTTATTCATACCACCAGGACATTCATAAAATAGACTAAACAAACCCCTTGGGCAACAAGCCCCATAATGGTGTCACAAGCACTACTTTTGTGTGTTTTGATCTGGCTGATCATGGCTTATTACGGCTTCTGTAAAGCTACTCACTAAATCATAAACTGGGTGTGTAACAGACAACTGTAAGTGTGGTATGTCAGGACTGTATCCAAGAATGCCTCAGGAATTGTTTTGTTTTCTGTTCAGCTTATAATGAAGTGTTATTTGGCTCAGTAACTGCTAATTTTGACATAAGCTTCAGTAATGCAGTACAAGCCAAATGGACATACATGTAAAGACATTCACTCCCTTCCATAAGCATGCCTCAGCAAAATTGAGACACATTCAGCTAGCACCTCACTTTGCAGGTAAAATGTTTCAATACATGCTAGTAAACTTCTGTAAGTGCCATTAATTCCAAAAGACAATCAAAATTCAGGCAGAAGATAATCAGAAGATATTTGCAACTACAGTTCTGAAACAAGTCCACCAGGCATGTGGCTACTACGGTCTTCTCCGTCAGTAAGGAAGGAAGTTTCCATATCAAGACAACTCATGAACTCTTCATATGTAAGGCAGAAAGTCTTAGCACCCAATAAATACGCAAGTTGTAGTCCTATCAAATTCTATGACCCTGAACAACAGAGAAATACATGATGGGCTCTTAATTCCACTGCTCTCGGTTACTTGCTTTCAACTGGGGAATATCTGCTTATTGTGATAAATTACATGTTCACATAGGAGACACTTGAGCACTTTAATGGTGAGCATGATCTAAGTTCATCTACATATAGAGTACAGTTCATTCTAAGAGACTAATTAAGTGTCACAAGAGTGGGCAGGAGACTTAACTGCAGCATAGCCAAGTTCCTAACTTGATTTAATTAGTTCAAACACTGATGTATTTCCAGAGTACTGAAGCTGAAACAGCCTCCTCAAGGTCTCTTCTCAATTACTGTGCTTCAGCTTGTCTTACTCTTCAAGAGAGCCCCTGGCCACTCAGTCTGCACAGCAAGAACCAATGCATTGGTCTACTTGAAGTTCAGCTTTAAGCACAAGGTTATTTGCTCCAAAACCTAGTCCATGGTAAATAACAACCCTTTGGGTATCTTCACTAAGATTAGCAAGATTTTGCTCAAGTTCTGGTATTAAGATTTCCCAATTTAAGAGTTATAAAATCTAGCAAAGTTTTCAGAACATGTAATGCTAATTTATGCATGAGTATCACTGCCATCCATATTATTAGGGAAGTCAGGCACATATTTTAAAGTCAAATGTCAGTAGCTCCTACAGGATGGTCATGTGAATGCTGCAAACCTCAGTGAATGATGACAAACTTCACATTTTAGCAGTCTGAAAACACTGAAGACCAATCCTGCCATTAAGAGAGTGATAAAATATCCTCATGAAATTAGATGTGCTCCTACAACATGGAAACAGCGTAAGAGTCACACCCCTTATGACTACAGGTAAGGAGATGAGCAGAATCCCTTTACCACCAAATAAAGGGACATCAGTCAGCAGCACTTCTACCCAGAATGGGACAAAGCTGCCAAGACAATCTGGACTATGTTGTTCTAAAGCACCTTCCCCTCTTCCTCAAGCACAGAATTAAGAAAACTTTATTATGGAAGGTTGCAAGCATTTAGCTATGAATAAGACCTCAGGTGAAGGAGCTACAGGTCATTACTGAGGTTTGTATATACAAACTAGAAATTTTGTAGTCGGAAAGGAGTGAACATTGGCCCTCTCAATTGCTACTACACTTTTGGTTTTTATTATGCTTCTTAAGCAAGTAGTATTCTCAAACTAAGGTTGCCTTCTGAAAAAAAAAAAAAATAAAAAAAATAAAAAAATCAGTATTACAAAATAACTCCAAAGACATTTACTATGGAAATAGCCTCTTCCCATGATTCTACCCCACACTATTTTGAGATAACCCAGTTAAAGCCTACCAAGCACCCCCACTGTAAGCCTAACTGTGGAACAAAGGAAAACATCCTGTTTTACAACAGCCTAATGCCCCTTCTACCCTCTGATTCCCTAATCCCCATTATCTTCAGTGTGGAACTACCTTCACAATCAGGCTGAATGAACTAGATACAGATTTTTGCTTCATAGATATCTAGTAGTATCACTGTAGGCTGAATTAGATACCAAACTTGCTTTGAAGCATCTGACAGATACTGACATGGTAAATATTAACCCAAGTTGTATTATTTGATCCTCAACCTGAATGTGGATACACAAGTCCTACACTTATGAGATACAATTATTAATCTAAGATTTAATCTTTCTCATTCTACTTTATCAGCATGGTACCATTTTTTAAGAAATTAAGCTGACATGTTTTCTGTACAAAAGAGTGCTACTAGATATTGGCTTTCTAATGCAGTTCCCTTTCTGTTTAGTGCAGTGAACCAGTCTGAGCCAACACAGACCAACTCCAGACATTGATATTACCGCTCTTCAAGCTATATCCATTTCTCTACTGGGAAATACTTAAGCCTAACAAATTACTGTGTAATACCGTACTTGGGACCTACCATCAGTTAAATGCTGGAGACAGAAGAATTTAAGAACCCCAAGATCTATTGAGTTTTAAGCCCATTAGAAAAGAGTAATGTTTAGACAGAGACTACACGTACCCCATTAAAAGATGCCTGCTAAAAGTTCTGTAAGCACATCTCATTTCAAGCATAATACAACCCAAGATTGCAGTAATACTATTTCTCAGAACTCTTACTCAGGTGACTCTACAGAGTTATAATAATGCTCTATAAGAATATGCATAAGTGGTTTGATAACCTCTCTCAATAGGCTACCCTCATCTCCTATAGCTCCAATCTTGACAGGTGAGGAAGCACGCAAGAGCTAAAACATGGAAGACCATGAGCTCACGTGTTTTAGTTGCAGCTGCAATTAGGCTTTCATCTTAAAGGACAGTTGCTCCCTACACAAAAAACTGTTTGTGTATATCTGCAATGAGGACCAGATCTATTGAATGAGTCTCCCTACAACCTATAGGGCACTTAAGAGATTCAGTGAGCAAACATGATCCCTTCAACACTAAATAGCTGAATTAAGTCACAATATTTACCTCTACCTTCTGAATACAAGTCCAAAAAGCCATTTACAACTTGCAAATATCCTGAGTGCTTCCAAGTCCACATGTCTGGCCAAAGCAAATTCATGAAAGTCATTACATTTCAGCTCAGTTATGCCTATTGCACAACAGACAACAATTCTTAACAAGACATCTCTATCCAAATAGGAAGTGCTCCTGTCCAGAAAATGACAGAAGTAAACCTACATTCTTTATGTTTCAAACCAGGATACCTTAAGCTTCTCAGTGCTGCACCAAGACACATAAAACTTATTCATCAAGAGCATGTCATGCACAAAATCTCTTTGCACATTGGCTGGCTTTGTTCAAGAGTCTGTGTCAGTTATTCAATAGAAAGGAGAATATTGCTTACAGATCTATGTGCTTATCCATCTAAGGGATGAAACCCCTAACCTAGTAAAGCACAGACTTTAGCTAGTGAAGGAAAAAAAAAAGGGGAGGGGGGGCAAGGAAAAGTTTAATTTTAGATCAAGAGCATTTTGTACACTGAATTCCAGCAAGTACTGCTTCCAATCTGCACATCAGTGTATTTGGTCTTTTACAGAATTTCCATTGTAAACTACAATCCTTTTGGAAGAGCTCAATCTAGTGAATAACTTATAATTCAGTGCTCCACCAGAACCACTGGAGTTAAGGCTATGATTAAATCACAGCAGCTTAAGCAGCGTGCACTGGTACTTCATTATAGCAAGGCTGCCATAGCTTAGACTGCTGCAGCTGGTCAGCCACCAGATAGATAAAAACTAAGTACTTATACCCCTCCCTTGCTAGAAGAGTGAACTATAATATCCTCTATGGGAAGAATGAGCAAAATGCAAGCTCTTTACGAATCTGTGAAGACTCACAGCTACAGAATTCAAATCTACAACCAACTACTCAACTGCATTAAACCAAAGCTAAACAGGAAGACTTCAGTTAATTCTCAGCTTGACTATTACTATAAAAAAATCCTGGATCTTTTACTGCAGCTGTTCTCCACCTCTCACAGGAACTGAAGGTACAAGCTGTAATAACTTCAAATTCAATGTGAACTGCGACTGGCAGTCATCCCTCGTGCAAAGGTTTGGAGCCACAGTTCAGTCAGAAGGATGATCAACATAAAGCAAAATAAGCTTTACAAGGAATGTAAACAGTCTGCTGGTCCTTCATACTCCTCCAATTTTACATGGCCCAAGATAACTGTTTCACTTTACAACACATTTATCCATTTCCAGCTACAAGGAGTGGGAGAGAGGAGTTCAGTATTTAGCACTGCAACTTATGTTCAGTTTCCCTAGAGAGCACTTTCTGCATGCTTCAGTTGTTCTTTCAAAGTATGGCAACTATCTCAGGAAGACTCTGAATTGACATGAAATGATGTTTCATCAGCAACAGGCTGAATATGAAATTGAGTAATTATAGTGCTAACAGCTCTTCTAACTACTTAATACCATATTAATTAAAATGGCTACAGGTATACAGACTACACAGACTCACTTACGGTACAGAAAGATTTACTGTAGATCACTGAAACACAGCACAATTATAAGGAATTGGAACGTTTTTGGATTTAACATCATAAAGCAGTGTAGTCGATGTGTTACACTAATTTTAAGTATGATAATTAAACTGTAGCCAAGCCACTTTCTTGGACATAATGTATGAAAGCAAACAAAACTATTGAGCTGATAAAGCTAAATACAAGTAATAGAGAAACGGTATGAAAAGGAACGCAGGCTTAATGTTTTCATGAAATCCCTACCAGTCAACAGTAAGCACCATACATCATTTATTCATTACTCTAGATGTTTACAACACGTAATATTAAGTTAGAGCTGATAAAAGTGTGCTGCAAATACGCAGCCACAGCAAACACTACAATTTCCACATGCCTTTTGATTTCCCTCCCCATTTATCCCACCACGTAGAGACAACAGCAGAAGCAGCACTGAGGAGGCTGACTGCATTCCTACTCCCAGCTACTACTCATCTCAATTTCTCTTTGCTAAGGCTACTGCTTTGGAGATACTATACTCGGACAGGGAGTACAAGAAAAACTGAATCCTGAAGGAGAGTTTAATCCCACATGTTAGCAACAAGAGTTACAAGGCCTCTCCTGCTTTTCCATGCTAAGAAAAAGTCCCTTAAGCACAGGTTTAGCCCTTTCAATAAGATAAAATTATTTAAGAGCAAAAGCAGGTGGCAGCAAAAAATAGAATATGACTTCAGTATAAATACCTTGAGAAGCTGCTAGCCCCCCACCCAAAACATAAGTATCACAATGCTAATATTGGCAGTGTGGCACAACACACAACCCCAGCCTTCACAGAAAGAGCCATTTAACATGCAAAACAGCATATTATACCCATGGCATATTAAAGTGTGATGTTCTCTCATCATTATTGTACAGACTAAACACAATCAGCAGAACTGGTTATATCTCCTTGTTTTAAATATGCTTCTTTCTAAGGAGAGTCTGGTGTCAAAACCACTTTGATCCTTCATTTCTTACTCAGTTGTTCTGCAGCTCTTAGGAATTCATTTGAGTTTACAACAATAACAGCTATGCTGGACAGTGGCTGGGGTGGGGAAGCAACGGCATAATTCTGCACTATGTTTTAAACTCTCTTAAGCCATGACAACTCCAAGGAGAGAGGGGTGCCTTCGGGCATGGAGACTCAGTATTTCTGGAGTTTCCCAGTCCTATTCCAGGCTAGGGCTCCTTCCAGAGTGATCAAGACAGTTCTTCCAGTCAAGCAGAAAAACACTTCTGAAGGCAGCTGGAAGTGGCAATAACCGTTTTCCAAGCTGAAATGCTTGAAGTGTCACCAAGTCCACACTAAAGGACAATACCCAGTTCATAATTTGAAATGGATGCCTGATTTGACATGAAGGGGCAGTCCAGAGACAGAAAAGATGACTTGCCAAGTCCACTTCCTGTTCTCTCATTCATTTAATAAATTCCTTTAATTCCTGCCTCAAACTACATGTTCAGAGCCTGCTGCTCTCACTTCGTTTACAACCCTCTCTCACCACCAGTTCACAAGGAAACAGATAAACCGGTTTCTCTGTGCTACATCCATTAGTCATGGATCTTCTCCAAAGCTGGCACTGATTTTCACAGGCTATTAAGAACAGAACTAAGTAATTTTGGGAGGTTAGGGTTTTCTTTTATTTTTAATACTGTTATGCTTGGAAAGAGGGACAGAGGTTCTGAAGTCCAAATGGTTTCTGGCACTTCATCTCACCAATTCCCCCCCAGTTCCAGCTGCACAGAAAGAGGATCTTTGGAGCCCCCGCGATAAGAGGCTGGGGGTGGTTTAGGCAAAAGAGAACCCCGATCCCTCTCCACAAGGTTAAGGCTCCCACCTAAACCGAGGCAGGGTAGCCCCCGGGCCGAGCAGCGCGGCCCCAGCCCGGCACCTCCCCCTCCCAGAGCGGGAGGTCCCTCCGGCGCCGAGTGACTCTGCACAAATCGCGGTCGCTCCGCACGCCGCGGAGAGGCAGCCACGGATGGATGGACGGATGGAGACAGCAACCCCAGGGACAGCACCGGGAGCGGGCTCGCCCCCGCGGCGCCCAGCGGGACGGCTATTCCGCCCCAGCGGGAACGCGGGGTGTTCCCCAGCACACAAGGCTTCCCCGCGGCCAGGCCCCCGCCCCTCAGCGCGCCCCCGGCCCGGCTAGGCCGCGGCCCCCCCACTCTCCTCAGGGACAGGGTGAGACAGAGGCGGGGGAGCCCCGTCCCTGCGGCTCCACCGCTCCCCTCTGCTCACCTGGAAGTGCTCCTGGAAGCGAATGGGCAGTATTTGTGCCATGGTTGGGAGCGAGCTCCCCGGGACCGACGGTGGCAGCAGGGCGGGCGCCGCTGCACCCCACACAGCGGCGGGGAGGGGGGATCAGCGCAGGCGCAGTGCCGCGCTGGATGGCGCCCCGCGGGCTCGCCGCCCTCTTCTGCCTCAGCTCGGGGCCGCTCACTCCGGAGGCGGGATCACTCCGCACCTCACCACCCTGCCAGGGTCTCCTCAAATAGTCCCTCTCAGGGGTGCCTCTTCCCCGCCTCTTGGCCCCCGCTTCTCGCCAGCCCTCACCGCGCGCCGTCCTCCTCTCCCCTGCCGCTGCGCTCTCCCGCTGAGTGCCGGGGCTGGACCCCGAGAAGACCGGGGGGCTCCCCGCCCCCGCTGCGGCCAGTGGGGTGTCAGAGCCCCGGTATCCCTCCGCTGCTACCACGCGCACCCACGTGACACCGCCCCCTCCCTGGCTGCCCGCAGCGCGGTGGGGTCCGGTGGGCGCTGTGGCTCCGCTGGGAGCAGCGGCCGAGCGCGGGTCCCCTCGAGTTGCTGCCCCATCAGGGGGTCCCTCTCGCTCTGCCTCGCAGCACGGACGGGAGTGCCGCGGGTGATGCCCCCCTCAGCGTTTTGGGGATCCTGGTCTCGCCGCTCGCCTGTGGCCCTTGGCTGCGAGCCCCGCGGCCTGCCCCAGCACCTGCCGTGGCGGCTGGTTGTGGCAAAGGGCGGCTCTGCCTCTCCTCGTGTGGACACCGGCTCGGCCCGGTGGGACGCGCGGCTTTAGACAGCCGTGGCCGGGATCAGGGCACAGGGGCGGGCGCAGGCATCTCCTGGTGCAGCCACCGGGAGCCTCGTGGGGCTGAGTGACCCTTCATCGGGCCATAGCTCCACATGGATTTTGCTGCTTACCCAAGGCAGGTGAGGAGCTCTGTGACAGTTGCCAGGTACGTTTGAAAAGCCGTCCTGCCCTGTTGGATTTCTAAACAGAAATAGGGCTCCTTCCCCAGAGTTGACACTGCAAATTGGAAAGTTACTGCATAAGCAAGAAGTGAAGGGTCCAGCATGCCAGGTGTATATCAATACTTCTTTTACCCTCACTCCTAGGCAGCCCATTAGCATCAGATGAGGGAGGTGAAGGTAACATTACTGCTATGGCATTTATCCTAAATCCTTTGAGAAGGAAACTGCTGTGGTGTTGCTAGCTCCAGCAATTTTATACGGAGCATCATGTTCCAGAGAGGCAAGCTCTGGGAAGCACAAGATTACAGGAGAATCTCTGATTTAATGTTCCCTAAATGAGTTTCTCATGCTGTGGGTTGCAAAGAAAAGCTGAACAAGGGACCCCTGAAGAGTCAAAACCAGAAGGCAGATTAAAACAATTCAAAGTATATTGCAATTTAAAACTTCATTATTTTTACTTAACCTCATTCGTTTTTAATACATGGAGCTGGGAATTACCAAAACTGGGTTAGGTTTCCAAAGGAATCATAGGCATGGCTCTGCAGAGACACCTTGGTTCCTCCTGGAGCATGCAGTTGCAGGCTGCAGCCATGGGAACTCCCTTTGCTGTGTATGGGAGATCCAAAGGTCTGCAGAGCCTGTACAGCCCATTGAACAGGTGGCAGAAGGTGCTGGGACTGATATTCTGCTAAAGCCCAGTGCCTCAGGAAATCTGGAATCTGTAGCTCTTCCTGCAGGACCCATGACTGAGGTTAGGCACCAAGGTCTGTTCTCTCACAAGCAAGCAAAACTGGAGCTGAGGTGGTGACAACTTTGCATGACCACAGAAGGGGTTTGAGTAGCACCTACTCTGTATGTGTGTTAGGAGATGTTCACTTTTAGGTGGGTGCATTTCTAAATGAGGGCAAGTCAAAAGTGCTGCAGAGACAAGACTGTCAGTGGGACATCAGGACGTGACCTGCAACCAGCCCATTTTGGCATAATGAACTTGTTCTGTGTTTGCCTCTGTCACAATCACTTCACGGATGCTATTTATTTATATTCAGAGCTCCAATTGCTGGGTTTTGCTTTCTATTTTATGGCTAATTAGCTCTGTTTGAAAAAAAATGAGCCACAGATTTTCATCACTTCTTTCACAAATGAAGTGGGATCCCATAAGTAATGCACACAGTTATAGGATACAATTTTTATCTCATTTATATTTTAAAAAAAAATGTGACAAAGGAAAGAGTGTGTTTGTCTCTGAGGTTTTTCATAACAAGAATTACACACAAAAATCACTATGTATGGTGTGCAATCACTCTTAGTCTGGCACTGAACTGCTGACATGAACTGGAGAGATCACTGGCTAAGGAAATCAAATATCTTTTACAGTATAGCTAAAATTAAAGGTGTGTTATATTTCTTCAGTCCAATTTTAATAAAACAGTGCTTCCTGCCGGCTCCCAGCTGGCCAAATCCTAATTACAACATCCCATAATTTTCACAGTAAAATAAAGAATCTCCCTGTATGTCGAAGTGCTTTGCCACACTTTGGTCTGCTGCTGGCTTTCTCATTTGTACCTTCTTTATGCTGTTCTGTGGTTAAATGTCTGCTCTTTTTAACACTTGGCTTTGTAGGTCACAGGGATAGATTCTTGGCAAGCGGTATCAGCTCTGAAGAGCCTTTGACATTTTGACACAAATCAAAATGCAAGAAGTGTTTTGCCATCTTCTCTCCACTTTGCAATTAGGTGAGCTTCCACAGCTAAAGAGGCTGACCTCTGTTCAGTCAGCTATGTGCAGGGATGTTTAAACTGAGTCTTGTAACCTCCTTTTCTATTTAGTTTGAGATCTCTTAATGGAAAGGCACTACTGGCCTTATTTAAGGTATTTCTCCTACAGTTTGTAGTCTGTTAACAGGAAACTTGGGTCTTGAATCTCTAATTGCTTGCTGTGCTAGTATCCCTCTGATAAGCTAACTGCTGCTCTCTTGCTCCTTTGTAAACGGCAGAGCTACAGCATTTTGCAGCGGAGAAGGGTGTAATCCCTAGCAATCCCTTAACAACACAGATGGAAAAGCTCCTGGTAAATGTTTCTGTTTTTTCAGAGGTTGCTCTCCTCCAAATGCTTGCTTTTCTGGCTCCTTCTATGGATGGCAGCCTGATGCTCTTTTTTCAGTATGAGAGAACAGCCCTGAGAGGAGCTGCATTTTTGCCTTGGAGGGACTGCTATTTACATGAAAAAATATTGTATGTATTGTGCATGTTCCCAGTCTTCTTCCCACAGAATCAGCTAAAGAAGTCTCATTGGAAAAGCAATGCACATTTCTTTTAAGCGTTCTTCTTGGAGTCTTCCTCCACATCAGTTCAAATTACCCTTAAAATACAAATCTGTTCAATTTGCATATGTTTGGCCACTTCAGTGTTTTGATTTAAATAAACAAATTACAAGGCACTAGCACATATCCTGGCCTATATGGGAGAGCTCTGCTTTTTGACAGCAGGAGACCTGCCTACCTGTGAACAAGTAAAGCTTCAAGGGACAGGGACTCAGCAGGTTGGACTTGAGTGTGCTTGTGGCTGACCACTGCAAACTGCTGGAGAGCTGATGCTGAACCCATAATGAGCCACATCTGTCCCAGGTATGTGCTGTCTGGTGTGGTCAGTGTTTTGCCTAACAGATAAACGCAAGCCTTAGGAACTCAGTGTCAACAGTCACAGCATGAAGATGTGGTGCAGCAAAGAGAGAGTGTCATAACAACTTCAGAAGCTCTGATTCGGTCTTGCACAGAGAGAATTGACATTTCGTGCATCTCAAAGCTGCCCTGTTTGCTTTCCAGTTTGAAATTGTACTCCTTGTTTTTCAGACCACACCCTCACTCCTTGGACTTCTTTCCAGCTTGTCTCCTGGGAACATCGGAGCCCTCCCTTTTCCTCCAGTTTGTCTCTCCTCTCTCCTTCCAACAGGCTCCACACTGCTGAGTCAAGAGCTGCCTCCTATCATCATCTCCCATCCAGAACTGACTCCTTGAACATGTCCCACAGTCATTCTCCATGTTAGTGCAAAATTCCATTTGAATAATGTTCTTTTTGCATGGAATTCTATTCTCCTTTTCCCCATCTGTTCTTCTTATTGAGCACATAACTGTGGGTCATACAAATCACTTTGAGGCTCTGGATGGATTTCTTCTGTGGTTTTCCTAAGTCATTGCGCAAGCTCCTGCGAGCAGACTGGTAAAAATTGTAATGTTTCTGGAGAAATTATTTTAAATGTAAAGATTCTCTTGCAGTTATTTAGTATGTAATTATTTAATGTCTAATTCCCTCTGGTTCATTCTCTGGCAGGAGAAATGTTCTCCACGCTTAGTATTTCAAAGAAATCCTCCATAATGGTGGATTTAACTCCTGACAAAGGTCACTTTATGAATTTAGTTTGGTATGTGAAGCCCCATCCTGTATTTCCTGTGCATGGAAAGCTCTGCTGGAGATGATAGATTCTGATGGCATTTAATGTCAACATAAACGGAAGCGTGTACAGGCAGTAGCAGTGCAGGCTGGAAGTCTTTAGATTCCTCACAGAGAATGCCACGATGATACATGATTTACTTGTAACTTGCAAACAATATGCCTATCTTTCCTCTCAGAAGCATTTCCACTCACAGAAGCCATTTCTGTCTTTGTGCAGTGTGCTTTCATTCTCCCTGTACATTCACACAGTTGTTTGCTTCTTCTCTGGATACTTGTGTTCTCCAGGGCTTGCAGCACAGCAGTTTATCAGCTGAAATGGCAACTCCTCCAGCTCAGCCTTGTGAAAACAGAGGTCCACTGGTCAGTGACGCAAAGCCCAATAAAGGGCATGGGAGTCAGTCTGTCCTCAAAAACATGACAGGCAGGTCATGGCTGCTTGCTACACCAGCCATTTTAGAAGCTGAATTCCTCCAGAGTGTTTTCTCTGGCAGCTCATCCATCAAGTGGATAGAGGGTGAACGTGTTCTTTGAAAATATAACTATTGGAAAGAAAGGGGGTAGCTAATATAATGCAAGTGTTCATCTATTGCTGATTTCACTCATTCTGGAATGACAGAAACCAAGCTGCACTTACAGACCAAGTAAAATCTTAGTCTAAATGGTCTGAGTGGTTGAATGCCATTTAGAAGCATAACCAATAAGTGTGCATAAATAGGATACTCGAATAAAAGGCTGGAAAGGACATGAAGGTTTCTTCTGGTTTTTGTCCTACAGCAAAACTGAATGAGCCAATGTTTTCTAATTGCAGATTAATAGGGTGCTTGAGGAAATGTTGAATATATTGACTGTTAGGGCTTTTTAACTATTTCCTTTGAAATAGACCCTTGATAGGGAAACCTCAGTATTCATTTTCTTAACATTATTATATTACCCAGGAAACAGAATAAAGCCAAGAAAAGCAGAAACCCCATTATGTTTTAGAGTATAGTAGTAAACCATGCAGATGGTAAACAGACTTAGTTTTCTACAGGGCCTTTACAATATATTTCCTCTCCTTTTTATCCTGGAAAGAAGCACTCTCTAAATTCATAAGCTATAAATTCCCCCTGGCCCCAGAAGGAAACAGGTCTTTTATGACTATGCCTTCCCTGTGTTTGCCTGTTTTCTTCTCCACATCATAGTAAGTTCTGAGAACATTGGCCAAATTCAGCTGTCCATGATGGAGCAGAGTGAGCTCAAAGATAGTTGATTTCTGCAGGTCTCATGAAAACAGCAGCCAGAGTGGAGAGAGACCTTTACTTCAGGGGAATGGCTGAAGTGGGAGTTCAGCCCTTACTGGCAGGTCTACGAAGCAGTCAACCTAAATCATGGAAAAAAAGAATCTCTGACCAAGGTCCGCACCTTCTTGATTTAGTTTCATTGTTCATGAAATATTTTTGTTCCCTTTCTTTATGCCCAGATTCTTGCTTTTGTATGAATCTGTACCTTTATCAGCATTAACTTTACAGATAGCTTCAGAAATGCTCTCCTGAAAACACCATTATTTCCTGAACTACGTTCTCCCCTTCAAAACCAGGTTTTTGTTAGATGGTGTAATGCTATTTAATGTAACACAAAGGCCCTGTGTTTTCCTATCAGCTTGTAGGATTTCATGAAGCTGAAGATAAAAGTCACTCTAATTTTTCTGCTCACTCTTGGCTTTCTCTGTCTTGAATTGTTTGTGGAACAGGTTTTAATGGAAGTTCTTTGCATTTCACTGTTCTTAATGGCCTATATAACCTGAATGTAACAGACTGGCTTTTCTGGAGCTTCAGTCTTAACTAGAATATTCAAGACACAAATACAACACACAGATGTTTCCCAGAGATGCTCAACAATGATAGGTGTTTGCTGCTTTTTAGATTTTAGAGAAAATAGCAAGCAAGACAGCTGAGTTAAAATAAACTGTAGATAAGCACAGACTTACAAGCTCAAAGTCCTCATGCTGAAATGTCTAAGCTACCTGTAAAAAACCTCCTACCAGTGCCAGCAGGAGCAATAAATAAGCACATTTGTTACCCTGTCACTAGGATGAGTTTAGATGCCCCTTCATGTCGGTGATTTTGGTGTAACTTATACTACTTGTATGAGGAATGTTAAATAAAGGGAGAAAACCTCTTGCTTTTTAGAGAATAGTTGTGGGTTTTTTTAGAAAGGTCTTTCTCAATTAAAGGAGGAGGATTTGGTACTTTGGGCTTTTCTAAAGGCCTGAGAGGTGCCCTGCAATATACAAAGGTAACATTAATTTTTGGCAAACTGTTCCGGTCCAGGTATGCAGAGTATCTTTAGCAAGTGTGAAAACAAAAGGGGAAGCATGTGAAGTGCTAATTAAACCATTTCTTCAGCGTTTTGTTGTTGCATTTCCTTGAAAAACTTCGGTGTGGAAATACATTGTTTAATAAAGTATTCATTTAAAAAAGAATGCATGGAGAGTGAATTATTTGCAGTAGCTTTTTGTTGCCTCCCTCTTTCAGCATCATGCAGTGATGCATCCTGGAAGCAAAGGTATGATTCTTAGTCCCAGTGTCAGAATTTTCCCCTTTCCATCCTGGCTGATGAAGTGAGTCACCTGTGTGTATTTCTATCAAATTCTGTTTCATGAAGACTGAAACATAACTGTTAAGCAGCTCTTGTTTCTTTATTTATGCTGGAAGAGGAGTACTGAAGGGTCAAACACCAAGTTTAGTGTTAAGAAATAACCACTTTCACTGGCCCTCCCAAAGATCCTGAAATATCTGCGTATTTCTCTTCTAGTTCAGAATGTGCGACAGCACATGATGTGCTGCCTGGTGCAAGAACTATGTTCAGTTACTGCATATTGCCAAGTTTGTGTCTGCAAAGAGGAGCTTAATTTGCTATGTCTGGGCTGCAACTGAGCATGTTCAGTCACAAAGGGGGCCAATAAACAGCTGCATAAATGTCTGGTAGAATATAGGAAATCATTTTGAGCTTTTTGATCAATGATTTCAAAACAAGGATAGTCAAACATAGGCTGTAGGATTAAACCAGCCTGAATCCATCCTCATTTATAATAAAAAGTTAAATATTTTGGAAAGCTCTGACTTTCCCCAGTCCACCCACTCTTGTAAGAATCCTATGCAGCTGGATTTGGTGGTGACACCAAGATTCTGGTAAACTGTCAGCATGGTCCCTCTGGTTAGTCAGGGCTTTGTGATTTGTTTCACTGCTGTGTTGTTACCTCCTCATCTGTTGCGTTACGAAACAATGAAGGCAGCATTTATACTGCTCATCTCAGATAGCACTTCCTCTGTGTTCATGCCCATTCATAGTTACATATAACATGCAGTATTATTTTCAGCTATATTTGGCTTGCATGTAATCCAGCTTTCCAGCTCCTCTCTGTTATGTAAATATAACATCAGGAGAAGCCACCTTTAGTCCTCTTTTGCCAGGAGGGCACACTGAACATCAACATGGACATGTTCCTGAAGACCAAAACTGTTTTCTGGAAGTCTGCTCACAGATTTCATGATCCATCTGTTTTCTGTAGAATGCAGTTATTTAAAGCAACAAGTTCACTTCAGAGACGTAGTACAGTAGCTGCTGTTTATGTTGACTTTTCTGATGAGGCTCAATATTGTCTATTTTCCATTATATCTCAACACTGCCTTTAATTGCCTCTTTCCAACAGATTTACATATTATCCCTCCCGGCTGTTCACACACAGATTTCCCTTTACTTGGCAACCTTCCAGTCACTCCATACTAGAGACAGAGGTACTAAAACAGCAAAGCAGTTGATGAGAGTCAAAATCAAACTACAGTATACTACGTGGCCCACAGATGACTGAACAATTAAACAACAGAGCATCTCAGGCTGTCACCAGAAGTTCTCTTCCTTTTCTTATGACAGCTCATTTTAAGCATTTTTGAGCAGGTATGTAGGAAGGTTGTAGAGGCTGAACAGATGTCTCTTCAAATGTTACCTAGTTCCATTATTTATCACTACTCCAAGGAAAGGTTAAGTTGGAATTCATGATTCTCACAAATACCAAATAGTTTTTACAGGAATTGGCTTCGTAACCCTGATACTGGAGACACTTGAGGAAGCAGAGACATTCCCTGGAGATCTGCACAGATCATTCACATGGCCAGGCTGACTCAGCAATAAGTCTATGCATGTCTAACTGCAAATATGTAAGGAAGCTTAATGGTTTTATTGTGACACTCAAATACACACCAATTTCATAAATAAGTATATTCTTGAATTAAGACTGACCTTTTGCATTCTAATGCATCCAATCCCCACTGCTCTGTCATTGCCACTAGCTGGTGGGGTCTGTGGTGTCTAGTGACATATGGAGACCATCAGTGTGCTGCTGTATCCCACAGTGAAAAGCTGCTTTGGTTGTGCCGTTCATCTTACCTTGCTTAGGCACAGGTAAAGCCCTGAGGCTTCTGGCAGGCTGCCACTGTAAACTCAGCATGTTTGCTTGAGTAGGGAATAAAGCCTCAATATTGCATTTCAAACACTGATTAGTAAAGCAGGCAATTGAAAAAAAGTGATGCATTTTAGCTTATGGAAATGGTGGAAAGAAAAACAGCGTTAGAAATTCAAAGCCAGAAATGCAAGAGTGTGAAGTACATCAGATTCCTTAAGAATGAGCTTCCTTCCCATCACCTTCAGCTGGACACTCGGACTGCATGGTCACTCAGACACTGTTCTTGACAAGCAGTAGAAATACACCTCTACAAAAAGTCACTCAGAATGGTCAAGAGCAAGGATTAAGGCAATAAACACCTGGAGATGGAAAAATCCTCCTGTTTTTCCTCCCACATGTTTTGAGTCATTGTGCCAGGAAATTATTAAATCACACAGATTCAGTAATGAATTCATGGCTTGGATGGCACATGAAACTGCTGAGGGATATGGCTGAGGAAAAGAAAAACTCTTTAAAGTCAGTAGTGAGGAAAGATCAGATAGAGGAGCTAGACTAAAACTTACATGGACTTCTGAAACAATACTGGTATAGCAAGATACTCCCCTGACTGACACAAGTGGGCATTAAGAGGAAGCGTGTGCATAAAAAGCAGAGGAATCTGTTTAGTATTTTCTGCTATAATTCAGTACAAAGTTACCCTATGATATTTTTGCTCAATAGGGAAGTCTGCCACCTAATTGGGAGGGAGAAAGCAGACATTCTAAAGCACTTTCTTAGCTAGAAGGCCATTTTTATGTCTTTTGAGAACATGGCTACTTTTTCTGTGTCTCAGACGCCAATTTGTGACACATTAGAGTTGTTCTGCAGCTTACTAAGGTTGGTGGCAGTATCCCATCAAGCTCATTCTCTCAGCTGCACTTTGCTTAATATTGCAGTTCACTTCTAGTGCATTAGAGATCTTGCTAAACATGTACCAACAAAAATTAACCCATTACTGAATTATTGTAACGATGTCATTTAGGAAAGAATATCCTCCTCTCCTTATCACAATACTATGTGTTCCAATTAATATTCTCCATCTGGCTCTGCCAAAACTGAACACAGAGTGCCAGAAGTGCCAACAGCCTATAACTTAGCAATGTATGATGAAGGAGATCAGATGACTCATGGCTCTCCTCTGCAGAGCTGTTAGCAGGATGCTGCCCTTCTTTTGCAAAGCTTTCTCCATGGGCAGGTGGATACAATCAGATTTTAACCTTTGCTTTCTTACATGTCAATTTTGCAACCTTGCTGTTCATATCATACTGCTGGATTTCTTGGCTGCCTCTCTGCTTAGGCTTCACTCAAAAGAAGGAAGGAACATCCTGTCATCATCCTCCTAGAGGGCCGTTGAGCAGAGATGTGAACAGATTGGCTGATTCATGCTCCAGGCAGTGGTGAAAACAGGGCAATAAAGAATCTCAGGACCTGATGTTCTGAGTGTTGGCATGCAGTAGCTTAGTACTGATGCTACTATGGATCTTACTGGAAGCCAAGAGCAGACTGCATCACCAGCCTTTTCAGTTGCTTCACACAAGGGAATTCCTGCAGGAATTCTTGAAAGGCACTCAAATGAGCTAGCCAGTAAGCACCATCTAGCCAACAAACATCAGATGCAAACAAACACTGGCGTTGCCCAGAAATTGCGCAGAGTTCTACAAAATCCGTAATGTCAGTAAGAAATTTTGAGTAAAACTAAAGGAAAATAATTAAAGTGTGCAATTTCTCTCAACAGGTCTGACATGCCTGATGCTAAATTATAAATGGGCAGGCTCCTACCCTCTAGGCTTGTCAGCAACTGACATACACATTCCAAACTTTCTACACTGTTTTCTTTTTACACTGAAGGGTTAATACACACAGCACAGCTTTAGTGGTGCCCTTCATATTGTTGCTGCCCTTGGAAGGCTGAGACACGGGATCTGGGCAACGGTTTCTTCCAAATGTAGGCAGAACTCAATTGGCAAGTGACTGCTCTCCATTAACAGAAACAACAGATTTACCTGTTGGAGGACCATCTAGAATGAAGATGCCAAGGAAACCCATTGTATTCCCCCAGATATCCTCAGCTAGAGCTGGAAGGCCATTTTCTAGAAGGTTCTGCCTCACTAACAGCAAAGTCACTATCCATCTAGACTTTTTATAGCTGAGGCAGGGCTCCAAAATCTCTGCCTGGCATTCAGAGATGTTCCCGATTTGGGAGTCTGTTTATTCTGGGGGCACCTCTCTGAATTCTTGCCACTGGTCCCAGTGCCGTTTTCCTTATATTTTCTCATTCTGGGAAGATGCATTTATTTGGAAGGAAAGAAACCAACCAACCACTTACCAAGCCAAAAAACTATAGAACTGCCTCCTAAAACCAAACCCCTTCCCAGCAGCAGAAGCATGGGGGTCCTCACTGCAACTGCACTCACTCTGCCTGGTTCTATACACTCACATGAGCATCTTTTAGCTCCCCTTCCCTCTCACTTCCCAGAAAGGCAGGGACTGTGCTGTAAGCAAGTCCTTGAGAAAACACAGAAGGGTTGAAATGCCTGACCAGCCTTAAGCAAACAGATCTCTGAGAGACTCTCTTCAAAGACTCAGACTCTCCATGCAAGCTGAGCAAGCTGACATTCCCAGCAAAGATCCAGGATCCACTCCACTGCTCTGTTCCCCACCATCTTCCACTGTGCTCTTCATGTTACTTTGATTTTGCGGTATGCAACAAAAAGGTACAGAGATGGGAGAGCTCTGGGTTCCCAGTTGCTGAAGAATTCTCAGCATTAAGGCAGCAAAACAAAGTTATCTGAACTTTAAGAAGCCCCTCAATCTCTTTCTAGTGTATTGACTTTCCCTTTTCCAAGCTTTTGTAATAGCACTTCTGAATCTCTGCTTTACAGTATCAAACAAGATTAAGTAAACTTCACTACAAAAACATTCCCAGAAGTTCCTCCCTTCATATACAGAACCTAAGTGAAGGTCAGGACATTCTGAAGTTCTCTGCCATCAGCACATTTGGGATGACACAGGAATATTACATATCTGTTGGTTTTCAGTTTTGAAGATGGTGCATACCTTTTTTGCCTTACTGCTGCTCTGCCTGCCTTGCTCATGCAGCCAAATGTTCCTGGTGATACCAAACACTATGGAAGATTACTTTTCAAGCAGTATCTTGAATTATTTTACCATCACAAGTCAAAGTTCTGCAAAAATAAATGCCTGTTTACATTCCTCTTCCAGGATCTAAAAGAATCTACTTAAGAGTCAAGTAGAAATGCAACACTCTGCTTAGTCTCAGAAACCAAAACCCACCAGCTGCAATTTCCACTCTGACACAAACTAAACAGAGCAGGTCCAGCCACTGAACAGACCTGTTTACAGGAAAGAAGTGTCAATAAAGTTGTAATCAAAGAATATTGGGAAATAAATGCAAAACCTCCTCATTAACAATAAGCACCTTTATTGACAGTCTAACATTCAACACTTATTCCATTTCCTAAATTGCTGAACTACAGCCCAGTTAAGCATTTAAATAATACATACTTCAATTGCCATGTTGAAAGTGTTACACCAGGGTGGCACAGAATTAGAGTAGTATTTAAAAAAGCCATAGACACAAATCATCACTACCTGTGATTTTGAAAATTAAGCCCTGCATATTTCAAAGTAAAAATTAACACACATCCTGGTGTGCTTGTAAAAATGCCTACAAAAAGTCTTTAGTTCAGAAGGCAGAGCGGTTGGGAAGTATCTCCTATTTCACCATTTAACGAATGGCATCACAAAACTACGAGGCAGCAAAACATTTCAGATGAATTTCATGCGTTAAAAACCCCAGCACGGTTTATAGTATCCCAATGATTTCAGTAGGCCAGTAGAGTTCAGTACAGCAACAAACCTGTGTAGTACAGATTCAGCTACGCATCAGTTGTTACAATATTTAACTCAATGCTCAGGAAATTTAAAAGTCCGATACATCCAAGAGTCAGATACTGCTATTGCCATTTTATTTTTCTTTGCTGTTTCTAGTGTCGTATATACATGTTACGAAGGGTATGCTACTTCCCAGTGTATAAAACCTCTTCAAAATCTATTAGCAAGCCTCTTGAAGCAAGAAAATTGCCTTTTATAATGACTGTATTTTTTTTTCTACTGTTTTCTACTGACTTTAATACTAAGTTTCTACTAAAGCAAACAAAATGAATTAACCACAGCTATTTTAACGCAAGGGCACCAATTCCTGTGCCTAATGCAAGTATTTAGGAGAAATTATTTAACTTATCAGATTAGTGCTTGAGTGCAAATTGTATTTCCACTTAAAGTCCTAGACTCAACACAAGGCAAGTTTCTCAGCAGTATCCAAGAAGAAATAAAACTATCTAGTGTTACTAGTAAGAAAAGCTTTCTAATAAGAAAAGCTACTGACCTAAGTCCTTCATAGCACGTGCAAAATGGCGTTTCCTGGAAAGGCAAAAATCATGTGGTTTTTTTCCTTTAAATGTCCCTTTGTGCAGGATGGAAAAATTAGTCTCAGAAGAAAAAAGCTTAATCATTGGTCTAAGATAGTGGTTTCTCTATGTCAGTTAGACTTAAGTCCTTTATCAGCATAGAGCACCTGCATGAAAGCCGAGAAAAGGAATTCGGTTTGTAGCAGAAATTAAGTTATACCCATGCACAATCTCCCACAGATT
>JASSUY010013842.1:0-38664 GCA_032466535.1 Forpus xanthops
TGTTGAACAAGACCTGTCCCAGCACAGATCCCTGAGGGACACCAGTCGTTACTGGTCTCCAGCTGGAAATTGAGCCATTGACCACAACTTTTTGTGTGCAGCCAGCCAGCCAGTTCTTTATCCATGCATGATCAAACTCAATGAAATAACAAGTTTAACCCAAAAGAGCATGGGAATTACTCAAATATCAAAACTATGTTATGTGAAGGAGAGGCTTGGGGTTGAAGAGTTGTGGGGTTGAAGACTCCTTTCCACATGGACTGAACACAGATAAAAGTGTTGACTGAATCTCCATCAGCTCTTGTGCAGGCTTACAGCCAATTCAAAAACATTATTTTAATTGAATGTTTGTGGGTATGCTTTATTAAATTCTTTCTGCAAGCACCTTCGCAGCAAGACTCACCATCACTATTTGACAAAATCTGGCACTGTTAATTATACATGTGAATGAAAACTGTGATGTCCCTCACTCATTTATGTTTCAAAGTGAACTGCAAGTATGAAGGAAAACTGGTGACTGAGTATAAATCATCAGCTACTGTACTTTAACGTTCTCTGTATGTATGGGAATTCAGCTCATTTTTGTTGTTTTGTTTACCCTTTAATGGACATATTAAATATATATGTAAAACCAGTACGTGTCATTCAGTGTAGCTGAACAACAATTTTTTTTACAAAAGGCATCAGCTTTTGCATAAGCAGGAATTTGATGCTAATGAGCCATTATGTAGTGTAACAGGCCAGACATTTTTTAGATAGCATACTTTCAAAACTGTATATTATTGTGAAATCTCAAAATGCTTCTTAAAGTATCTCTTTTTTCCTCAAAAAGACCCCAAAGGAGGAAATTTTAGAAGCAAAGGAACAGTCTATTATTATTCATGATCTGGTATATCTATTACCAGCAGTGTACTTAACTGAACAGGCCAGCATCCATGCTGCAGTCTAAGTTAATCTCTTGCTTTTCTGATTGAGAGCTCTTTTTCTCAAACAAAGGAAAAAGCATTAAGGTAAAGTATGCCCAAAGGTCCTTTTATTGCATACAAAAATTAACCAGGACCCTTTTCTCACACGTGGGAATACACATGCTGTTAAATTTAAGACAATGAATACGACTCCTTGTGTACTGACAGGGAACTGGCACCTATATTTGGGGATAATATTTTTCTCAACATTAGAATAAAGCTTTATCAGTCACGAAATTTTTAGATTTTTCCGTTTTTTGACACAATATACATCATGGTTTGCGCATGCTTTATGTTTTGGTCTCCGGGCACATTCTTTCCAGGGAAATTTTCTGCAGCTAAAGAGAATTTGTCACAATCTGGTAAATTAACAGAGCAAACCTCTCTTATGCACAAGTTTTTTTTAAGCTAGACAGTTCACTGATATCCAGAGGGAAGTGCCACAGAAATGGAACCTTCTCCATACACCGTGCCCTGCCCACTGAAAATCAAACACTAACAAAAGCACAGTGTAATGTTAGGCAATTAACAGACCTCTGCACCCTGCAGCTTAATCCTTTATTATCCTGCATGCCATAGCATGAATCAAACCCATTACTAGCTCAAGTGCATGTGCCAGTATTACACATTACCAAGCTTCAATTCACTAAAAGTTGAAGAAATGTCTAGTTACCAGAAGTTTCAAGTTACCAAGCCAACACATCGGTCTCCTTTGAATAGGTCACCAGGCATTTGAGAATACAGGAATGCTGGAACACCCAAAAATTAGCATTCATGAAGAGATATGTAACACACAATAGACAGAAACAGTAACCTGAAAATGAAGTAGAATGAAAACACAAGGACAAAACCTCTTGTTCAAGTAATGACCATCAGGGGCTTGAAGGCCAGGTTTTGACCAGTACTGCATTAAGAAACATTCTTCACAATCTGCTCTTGTTCCCAGGATGTCTCATTTCCAGCTCCTACCTTGTGATCAGCTGATTTCTTCCATTTAATCCCTGAAAAAAAAAAGTCATAAAAAAGTAATGAATGCATTCGTAGTTAGATTTTATGCAGTTCACTGCAGACGATTTGGCATCTTTTGGGGACAGATTTCCCTGTCTGCTTACTTGTCTGCTAACAGCTGGGCTCCTCACAAAAGTGCTCAGTGAGGGGCTGGGGAGAGAGGAGCCACGCATAGCTCAGGCTGCATCTTTTTTATGCTGACACTCCTTGCAGCATGGCAATTCAGGTAGCCATGCGAGGTGGTGATAATTTTTACTGTCTTCTGCATTTACAAATAACTTCATCATTATCTCAACACTTCAATAACACAAAATATTTGGAACCTGTGATTTACCTCCCCACTACCTTATAGGGCAAAATCCAGAGGAAAATCAAAGACCTCTAGAAAAATTCACACTTAAAAAAAAAAAAATCAGAACCACTGATTATTTATTTTAATTCCAGCACAAGTTTTATATGAAACTGCCCTTTTGTTGATAGATAAATTATTTTTCCTTATATTTCTTATACACATTATTAGATTTGGCTAGCAATTTTTGGATGAAATTGATCCATCACACTCAGATCTTTTTAGTAACAAGCCCATTTTGACACCTCTTCATTCAAAAAAGATTTGCAGCTTCAGAATAGAAATTCTGGTAAAAATACACTGTCACGGGTTCAGCACTAGCAGTTATTTTTCTCCTCCTTAGTAGCTGGTGCAGTGCTGTGTTTTTTTACTTTCAGCTTGGGAACAGCGCTAATAAAGATTTGCAGCTTCAGAATAGAAATTCTGGTAAAAATACACTGTCACGGGTTCAGCACTAGCAGTTATTTTTCTCCTCCTTAGTAGCTGGTGCAGTGCTGTGTTTTTTTACTTTCAGCTTGGGAACAGCGCTAATAATACCAGTGTTTTTAGGTATGGCTTAGAATGTTTAGGCTGGCCAAGGACTTTCTGAGTCTCATGTTCTGCCAGGGAGGAGGGGAGGCTAGGAGGAACCAGAAACAGGGCACCTGACCCAAACTGACCAAAGGGGTATTCCATACTACAGTATGTCATGTCCAGGTTGAAAAAGCAGAGAGCAGAGACCCGGAAGGGTGGGGGTGCACTGCTTGGTAGGGTTGGGAATAGGTGGTGAGCGATTGTATTCTTTTCCCTTGTATTTCTCTTGTCATTATTACTATTGGTGGTAGCAGTAGTGGTTTGTGTTATACCTTCGTTACTGAACTGTTACAACCTGTGGGAGTTGCATTCTTTCAATTTTCCTTCCCATCCCTCCGGGACTGGTGGCAGGAAAGAGGGGGAAGTGAGTGAGAGAGAAAACTGTGTGGCTGAGAGGCTTAAACCATGATATACACCTTCATCATCACTGAACAAACAATAGACAAGCAAAAGTATCCCATGTGTTTCACCTGGAAGACATGGCTTCAAGTCCAGCTTTGCAGAAGTCAAGCAAGCAACGAGAATTTCATATCATGTAAGTGTCCAAGCCCCATATCCAATGAAAGAGCAGGTTTTTCTCTTCCTACAGAAAAGCTTGCCCCTAGACACTTCTGAACTGCAAAAAGTGTTTCAGTACTTCAGAAACGTATAATTTCCTTGAAAAATCAAAATGTAAAACTTCCAGAACAATAAAATTTTACAAGTTTCTGATTAGAAATGTTAAAGTTAATTGATTAATTCATATACTTCCTAAAGCAGCATGGATTTCAGTAGTGCAGTTGCCATTCTTTCTGGGTTGTTCCTAGAAGTAAAGGTAGAATTAGTAACTCCTGTGATGATGGAGAATGGGAAATGCTGTTAAAGACAACATGCAATAAAGTCACTCTTTTGCAGTAACCTTTACCTTTTGGAATATGGAAATCATTATGAAAATCTTAATTATACTGCTGCTGACTCAGAGCCCAAAAAGTTCCATAAAATTGTGGGGTTTAAGTATCTGGTTGTGCTGGGGGTCATAGAACTGCAAACATCTACATTTCTTTAAATCCAAAAATATAATGGAAAGAAAAAAAAAATCTACTTTTTCTCAACCATTCAAATCAAATTTCAGCCAGACTAATGAGAAATGAGAATGGAAAGCAGAAAGAAATGGAATTCAAATGTGATGAGTCAGAATAGTTTTCACCAAATCAGTGAGATACAATTTTGTGACTTTAAGCTATGTGAATAATCACATCCATTAGCATCAGTTTCTGGCTACAGGTGAGTTAGTGGAACCATGTCAGTTGATGGCAGGTGATGATATGAACTCACTGTTCTAATAAAACTACAGTTTTATATTCTTAAAAGTCAGTTATTGAATGTGGACCAAAGCCAGGTCCATAATGTTTATACAAATACATTAGGTAGCTTGGAGGACAAACACACCTTAATGTGAAAATCTCTTTTCAGCCTACAATTTGTAATTAAGTGCTGATGGTCACCAGGCAGTACACATTTCCTGTAGATCTATCGCAGTGGTAAGCCCAAGTATAGCAATCTGAGGCAAGTAACAAGGGATGATACATTGAGAATGAAGCAGAATGGATAAAAAAACCTTGACTTGCTTCACACTTTACAACCTGTAGTCAAAGTGAAGCATCCTGCACAAAGTCACTCTTTCCTGAAGGGGTGGGTGATGGGCCCCATCCCTGCCGGTCTGCTCCCACCAGTGCACCTGCTGGCTGTGCTGGCCAGGTCCAGCTGACGTGCCTGCTGCTTGCCGAGTAGCCAGGATCAGGGGAATTAGTTCTGCTTGCCTTGGGAGGCCAGCCCAGCCGCTGTGGTTTCTATTCAAACTCCCCTCCACCACTCAAGCTCAACTGGAACCATTTAGTAACCGCATTGTTCTGCAGTTTTTATTTGTTTCCTTCCACTCAAGCACATGTTAAAATAGGCGACCCCCCAGCAGTCTTTTTTTTTTTCCCCTTTTCACATGACTAAGCGATTATCTTCTTCCTAATCAAAGAGACAGATGAAAAGAGTTTATTAATAAAAGTTCCCCTTCAGGAAGATTGGAAATGAATGATTAGTAAAATACACCCAATTTTACTCGTAGACCCCCCTCATAGAGAGGCATCTGTGAAGGGTAGGGATGCCAGAATAGTGGTGGGGACTCAGGCATCTGGAAGCTGTTTGCGATATGGATTAGAAGTCAGGCTGCACACAGATACTGCCTCCAGTCACAAAAGCTTGCTCTGTGGAGGGGAAAAAAATATGCTGCTTGTTTACAGTGCTACTTTTTCCCTTTGCTTGTTATCTGTTTTATTTCTTCCCTCACTCCCCTCTCCCCGCACCATTCATGTGCAATTATGTCTGCACAGATATGCCAGCTGGTGGGGCTTGTTAACCATACCCACCACGCTAGCATCTAGAAAAAGGGGAGAAGGAGCTGGGAGCTGGGCAAACAACACCTCATTGTGCTAGGGACTGGGGTATTATCTACTCCCTGTTGCCAGGGCCCACTGATCAAACCAGGAAAAAAAGTCCCAGCACTTGGGAGAGTAGACCAAAGATATGCATGTCTTGTACTGTATCCACCAGCATATTTAAAAAGCAGGAAAATCACAAACGAAAAAAAACCTAAAGGGGGTTCAATAAAGAAAAGATCTGAAACTTTCAGTGAATTTAAAAAGAGTGCCATTTTCCACACAGACCTGGTTTTAGCAGTATGAGTTTAAGATAGTCACATTATTTACAGAAGTTCAAACTGGACCATCATAAACTTATAAGATGAAATCTGAAAATCATTCTAGTGTATAATTCTATCATAGTTATCGTAAAATATAAATATTAATCACACTCAGAGATACTACTTTTAAACCTTTATAATGATAGGCTTTCTAATGATTCTGTAGCTTCCTACGTGGTAAGTCAAATATTTAGGCTCAAAATCAAATAGATAAAGAAGTATAAAATAATGTCACTTAAATTCTACTTGCATACATTAGGACTTGTATTAAGACAGTATCCCTCCTGACTGTGAGTAGGCAGAGGATGAGTGCTTTAGACATTCAGTTCATCCAGTTTCTCTAGACTCAGAATAAATAAAATCAAACCAGTGAAGCACTCCATAAAAATCAGGCATTAATCAGGCATTAAACTGCATCTCAAATTCCATTTTTTCTGGGAACTTCTCTGAAAAAATTTAGGAGGCGAAGGAAAATATTTTTGAGGCGAATAGATTTTTGTGCAAGAATCTTTCTGAAACTGTCAGCATTTATGATCATTAGAGAAGGCAAACAGGAAAATTAACTGGAAGGCAGTACCACAAAATCATTGAAACATCTCCATATAATTACAGTTATAGGAGCAATATGGTAGGACTGCACTGTTACTACTGCAGTAAGTAAAGCAGGTTACTGCAATAAATCCAAAATTATTAGATTTAAACTCATTACATTGGATATTAATTTCAGACCTACTGGCTTGTATTAGATATGTATTTTAAGCTTCTTAAATGCTTATACATTAGTTTTATAGGGAATCTCTTCTTTTAGAGAAACGACTGCTGGAAAATCATATGTTGTAAACAACATTCTTAATGTAATTTCTGTCTGTCACTTTACAGAAAAAAAAATAGACATTTGTTTCCTAAGAACATAATGATGAACAAGTCCGGTGTTGCACAAGTTTCTTTAGGATGGGCTGAGAGGATCCCATGACACAGGAGAAGAGTGGATTCCACTGGTCACTCCTCATTAGTGACTGCCAAGTTTTTATCTAGAACACTTTAAATAATATTATTAGTTTTGCTTATATAAGTCTTCTGTGGCAATATATATCTACTTACAGAAGCCTTTTTGAAACAGAAAATCACAACACATTTAAACGTATAAAACATGTCTAGAAACATGAAATGCTTTGCTCTGTATATCAGTTGTCTGTTATAGATGCAATACATTATGTTGAACCCTTCCAGATACAGTCATTGTGTATACTGCTTCTTAACAGAAAGTAGCTACAGTAGCACAAACTCCCTTTCTTTGCAAGAGGCAAAGTTAAGCCTGTCCTTAAACTGGAACCAGGATGAAATAATGCGCAACTAGTGCCATATTTTCAAACTGCTACAACTATGGAAAATTTCATAGTTGACAGGAAAAAGAAAACATTTCTCAATAGGTTGCTGTTCAGGTTCCTGTGAGGAAGTCCTAAGGGAAAGGAGAAAAGCCTGTGTTTTGCCACGGTGCTTGTTCAGTGTTGTTAACTTTACAGTGTTTCTGTTCCAGACAGAGCGCAGGTCAAATAATGACAGTTTTGCAAGCATAAAATCTATAACAATATTCATGATTGTTCAGGCATCTCTGACAATCTCACTTTCATTAAGCCTTCTCTGTATTCAAAACATACACCAAGGGGATTTCCATGAACACCATTTTTAAAAGAACAACTTATAACTGAGTAACCAGTGTTTTTTTTTTTCCTGATAGGGTTGTATCTACAAAAAAAATACAGTGGTTGAAACCTCAGAGGATAACATCAACTTTCACATAAAAAATTAGTTTAGAATCAATCTCTGTGCTTTTTTACAGATAAAATAGAAAATTTCTAGGGTGAGAAGCATTTTTGAATGGAACACTCACTTTACAGTTCTTGTGTTTATTAAGTCATATCATCTTATGCCAAGAAAAACACTTTCAGAAGTGTACCAAGAAAATCACTTTTAGAAGTGATTTATATTAGCTGGAAAATATTTCTTGTTCTTTGGAGCCATCCAGTTAAGGCATTTACAGAATATGGAATATAAGAAATATACCTTCTGTAAGCAGAAGTAACAACTTGATACTGTAAAAATATTTTTCACATTTTTTGTTCTCTTTAATTCTTTTGTGCCTGGTTTAGACATACTACGTAAATTTGGACTCATGCAGTTACGTGCACGTGTTTAGAGATACAGACTTAAATGCATGATTGCCATATAACCATATGCAATACATTCATATAATTTTTGACATGCTCCCAAGAAGCTGATTTTGTGTATTTATGTAGTAGATGGAGTATTTGTTTGCATTTTCCCTTCTTTGAAACAAAGACTCTATGACTTTGTCAAACTGTTCTTAAAGGGTAACATGTAAATATCCCTTGGAATTGCACATGGAAATCTGTTCTTATGGCCTCTAAAAAAAAAAACAAAACAAAAACAAACCAAAACCAAGCAGGATTAATGTACCTCATTAAATACATCCATTTTATAGAAAAAAAGTTCATAAAAAAAAAAATACAGCCTCTGCTTCTTTAACTATTTCCATAATGTCATTCATATTTCCTCAAAACTAAAAAACTGGTTTGCCTTCTTCCATTAGATAGAAAAGTTTTATATGTTTTCTGAATTTCTTTAATCAAATTTGGAAGGAAGGAAGGAAATTAATCAATCCAAGAGTGAAAAAGTTTTTGAAAGTAATTTTAACATCCAGACATGCTGAGATGTCTATGTGTGTGCTTGTATGTGTAAGATGCAGGTACGTAAGTACCTGCATCTGAGTACCATACATACAACAACTTTATTTTAGGTATCTCTTGACAGAGTTTTTCTGAAACACTGCAGTCTCTGTTCTCAAGGAGTATGAATGAAGATCTTTAAAGAGGTACATGTCTTAAGGAGGCACATGTTTTTAGCATTGTGTTGTTGGCCTGCATCCACCATTCTGACTACCCCTTCAGTAAACCATTCTTCACTTTAAGATACACCTTAGTTATTCTAGTTCTGGAGTTATAATTCTTCTTTCATGATGGTCTGTCTACTTACTTCCATGTGTGGACAAAACCAACAGTTCCAAAGGAGAAGGGGAGCAGCACAGGCATTTCATGTGGCTAAGATCTTTTGATAGGGAGTTGATCAGTATCCTAGTAACATCTTCCCTTTCAGCTCTGTAGGAGCCAAGAAATAATTGGCCCTATTTCTGTTAAAGTATCTATATAAAAGGAAACATGGACTACTTCCTTAATGTGCCAATTTCCAGGCTAAAAAAAAAAAAAAATATAATCCATGCTCTTATTTCCTTAACAAGTCTTGCTTAAAATTGATTACTGTCAGTACATAATCTAACAGCTCTCTGTTTTCAAGTATGGTGGTGAAGGAAATAAACCTTTAAGACTTTTTCCTCTCCTCTTCCTACCATCATGAGGACAAAACTCATTTTATTGACTACCAGCACTATGGCTCTTGCATTGTATCTGCTTCTGTTGACTTCACATTCGTTAGCATATCCTGAGTGCTTTGCCATTTAAAATGAAACTGAAGTGATAAAATCTCTTTTTTGGTACTTTTCTCCCTCTATCACCACATAGTGTTATTTATCAAAATCTCTTGACTTGCTCAAAGTGACATTAATCTCCCAAGTTAGCAGGAAAAAAAAAAAGAGATAATTTTCTATGAGAAGAAGAGATTATTCTCCTTTTCCTCTGTAGTCCAAAACATAACACTATTATGGTGTCTGTGGTTAGCTGTCTGTAGTTGTCAAGGTATACAATTTTGAACGTCTTTAACTATGCATTTCTTGGATTAGACTTTTTAATTTTGGGACAACAATCATTTCCTAAACTCTCACATTTTTCCTACATTATTATACTCTTAATCTAATTTTAAGACAAAAATCAGCAAACAGCAGTGTGGTTTTGCTTGTCTGTAATATTTCTCCCAGTGGAAAATTACCAGATGAAATTCCACTGAAAAGTGTCGAGAAAAAGGAAGATTACAGGACAAACAGAAGCATTTGATTCATTTCAGTTTGAATCAGTGGGCACCTTTTCACTATCATCAGTGTGGATGCCTACTGAGAGTCTCTTTCCTGATGAAGAGTCAAGACCATGTACCGATATCATTTATTGTTATTTTTTATCTGACATCCATGGACTTTTTTCTGTTTTCTGTGGTCTGAGATAATATATATACTCAGAATTAATACACTGTAAGAAGTCCAAGGTTTTTAACTGCATCTCAAATGCATGATATGCAAAGAGCAAAAATAGTCTGCTACCTACTGTTCCAGTGCCCCTCTGTGTGACACTTTAACTCTTCCATTTAAAAAACAACAAAACAACAACAATGAGAACAAACCAACAAAACTCAACTTATAAGTTACAAAGAAAATTAATGAATAGATAAATGAAGTGTCATTGATAAGCAGTGGTGCTGGTCATGGTGAATTTCCATTATCCCACCAGGTGCCTTGCAATAATGCTCAGGAAGCCACAGAGTGATGGGCTCCGCAGCACCTTACACTCTCCTCCCCTGACCCGACCTCATGCACCCCTTTCTCTGAACCCAATGCCGGCCCCATATCCATGCGTGGTTTCATCCTGATGCATGGGGCAGAGGGGCTGGCTGTTGTGATGGCACGATGTCACTTGGGCTGGGTGACAGCCAGTTCTCTGCAGACAGCTCTGTCAGAGAATCACAGACTTCCACATGTACAAGCGAAATTAACTTCTGTTAGTCTGACATTTTCCACAATCAATACTCACAAGGTCCTTGTCTCCAGGATCAAAATTCATAAATCAAAAGCAGAAAGCATGAAATAAGGAATTTGATAAATCCATTAACTGAAGTGGAAGTGTACTTCTGTCACACTGTTTAAAGACTACAGTAGAGCTGGGAAAAGGAGGATGAAATCTAACAAACATATGAAGTGAAGTGCTGGCTTGTGTTTGTTTGAATACACAGCTCAATCTCACCAGCCAAAGGACTTTATGCCTAGGCAGCAAACAAGTTGGCTTCCCTGGACTCCACACTGCATATGCTGCCTTCAGGAGGCAGAAAACCACTATCAAACCATTTTCTGATGACAATCTTCCCACTCCAGAGCAATCCAAGCTTAAGACAAAACTAAACACCACTGTAAACAACTTTGAATTCGCTAAAGCCTCATGATATGAAAGTATATGTCATTGGTTTTTACTGCTACAAGGAAGTCCAAAAAACAGATGAGTGCCAAAAAGACATTTGTTATGCCTTATAGGTTAAACAAGTGACTTCCTGACAGTACCACGGAGCACCAGAAAGCTTTAAAAAGAAGCAGTCCTTAACATTAAACCAATTTATGCATGTTTCATTAACAGCAATTTCCACACTGCAGGCAAGGATGACTCTAAAAGCCAATGAAGGCTAAAGAACAGCTTATGCCCATCTCTCCATCCACTTAAAGAGTCCTGTCAGAGTAAGAGATGCAACCTGAGGCTGAGGGCACTGGAAAGGTCTGTAAGACTGTAATATCCTCTATAGTGATGGTTAACATGATGAAAAACACAAACAAATCACTCTCCAAGAACCGTCTGACTCCATTTATCAGCTGAAAACTGCAAAAGGAAAGGTCTGGTCCTTACTGTTATTGAAACCTCTTACTATTGCTTTATCCTAAATTGATTTTTAAGGCACCATTGTGTTTTTAACACAAGATTAACTCCTATAATTCTTATTAAACTCAAGGTAAAATTAAATTGTAATATTAAGTTCTTACATTGTAATAGGAAGTCCTTTGTGCAAGTCAGTGGAGTTTGAACAAAAGGCCATATCCACACTTAGTGTCATCTTCAAGTGACAGCAACCCTCCAGCAGCTAAAAATGCATCTCATAGTTTGCATACTTTTAAAACTTACTATTAAAAGACACATCTGCATTTTTCAGCTGTGATTCATGATAAAGAACCACTGGCAGACATTTACATTTGAACAAAGAACTACTTTTTAAAGAACATATCATAACTGTGTGTGCTGTGATTGAAAACAGCAATGCTTGCTTGATATCAAAACTGCCTAATGGCAAAACCTTTCATGTATAATATGAAATAAAAAGCAGCAGCAGACAAAATACTTTCATTAGACAGTTTCTTTATATCTCTTCAAATACCATCACAATATATTTTACTTCAAATGAGACAAAATACCCAATTTTCTGTATGACAAAATCCTCTTTAAGCATTGCTTCCAGCTGCATGCTATCCATTAACTTCTTATATTATAATTTCTAAAGTTATGAAAAGCATATTTTGAGAACATCTTGCTCTATGTTCAGACACTGCCTATCAACAACTGGTTTGTTTTTGCTTTCCTCTAGTTACAAGCTAGCCAATAATTAGAGCAGTTTTTTTTTTTTTTCCTATACAGATCTTCTGTCTTCTAAATCTGCCAATAGTTCTGATTTTTGAAGACTCTCAATGTACTGTAATAGACAGATGAGAAAGTTTTTGTTTTTTCTCCTTTTACATACATTCAATAAATTTTTTCCCCTATCACTTAAAGAATTCTATTATTTTCTTTTCTGCTCTGAATAACACAGATCTCCTTGAGAAAACCCCTATTAACAGGATAGAAGTCTGCATTTACTTTTAGAGATAAAAACTATTGGATATGTATAGCTTATCTGTCTAGGTGAAAGATTTGTATTTATACTTATAGTATCACCCTTATCATTGAACGATTCTGAAACTATAAAGTTATTAATATTTAGGCCTCTGACATTTTACTATTCTATAAAACATCTACATTAACTACAATTGCTTTTTGCATCATACAGAGAAGCTTAGCTGTAAAGCTTTTCCTAGCAAAACTTTTTCTAGTCTGGTTACAAGCAATATTTAACCCTATTTCTCAAATGCATCTTTTCAGGAACCCTGCAATTCCTGACACTGTGTCTTTCCACAGCAAAAGCTGAGAAGCTACAGCAGTTACTCATCCTATGAGCCTTTCCAAGCAGCAAGACCCCTATACCCCTTCAAACAGTCAGTTGGATTCTTGGTTGCCTGGCTGGCAGGTGACTGGCAAGGTAAGCTTCCTGGGAAGCTGGAGAAGCAGAAAGCCCATCCACTGCTGGAAAGTCTACAAGCCAAATAATGCCATTTTTATTTTTCCCAAAAGTGTTCTGTCAGAAATATGTGGCTTTTCTCTTCAGGTAGGAAATCTATTTTCCATTCAGCTCTTCTCTGTAGCTGCTACAGAAGAAGGAATTTGGTATTACCTGAAAGCACTATTGTTTACTAAAACGCAAACTTCAGTAAATCCATTCACAGCAGAATAAGAGAATTTACCTTGCTTAACACAGTCAGTTTAGATGGGGACTTGGAAACATAACCTGAGGCTTTTGGATCTGGATCCAGGATTATTAATTGATCTGCACCTCTTGAGAAAAGACGTAATCAAAAACATAGTAGAAAAAGAAAGGCATTCATAGCTTTCTCTTTTTCTGCTCTCCCTGCCATAAAACTGACTTCTCAGTTTCCTAGTCAAACCAATATGAGAAAAAAATCCTTCCTTTTGATTTACACCCCATCAGCATACAGGACAATTAAGTCGAGGGAACATGGTGCTTCAAGTGTATAATTGATTTTCATAATATCTTCATGTCTATATTTCTGAAGAGCCACTTAGAAGAGTGTATGAAAAACAAACACTCAGGAGCAATTTTATCACCTAACAAGCAGTAAAAAAAGTGGATATGTTTCAACATTTAACTTTTAGTACTCACGTTTGCAAAATATATGTAAACCTACAGTGACGGTTTAATTTTTACCTCAACTTCTTCTTTCCAGTGTTAATTCAATCCTCTATAAGACAGGATGGTCCGTAAATTTTTAGGCCATGTTCTCTAGATAAAGAGATAATTCATTTCTGTTAACATTATCCAGTAAAACATGATAACATTCTCCAGGTATGGTATGTTAAACCCAGAAATCTTCCAATGGAAACTTATACTGGTCAGCAACGTTATGACTGGAAGAAGAATATATATATATATATATATATATTAATTTAAGAACATGACCAGTCAAATCTTTTAAAAATGCCTCTCATAAACTGTTTTTTTCTTATTTTATAAGCTTTTCATGCCCAGTGAAGAATCCTAGCTGTTGCTAAGTTGTACAAGTAAGCATCTACAAGCCAGGTATTTGCAAGTCTCTTGAGGTTTGTTCAGTAAAAAAGAGAATTCCTACAACAGGAAAGATCACTTGCACTACTGAAATATGAGAATTGACTCATTTAAGCTTCCCATCATAATGTTCCATTTGTTAAAAGAAGATCTTGTACTTTGAATTCAAAAAATAACTAAAATATCATGACAAGTGAAATGGGAATAATTTATTTTTTCTTTAGAGAAACCCAATAAACCCCACTGATAAACCTAGTAACAAGTTTTCATTACAAATGGCTTAATTCTTTCTGCTATTTTTGAACAAAATATTCTGCTAGATCTTTGAATCTAGTAATGAATGCTACTTAATTCTAATAAGCTTTCTTTTAACTACTTCTAATAAGCTCTTCTTTCTAATAAGCTCAAGTGCCCTTTTGTATTTGAAGGCACATCCAGTCATATGTACTGATTATACATTCTGAATAAAAGCTTAAATAGTATTACAGTACTAAATCTGTTAAAATTATAACAGTTGTATAGTACTGAATAGTATTTCCCCAGTACTAAACATATGCTTCCTACTGAATTCTATACTATAGTCACAAGAAAATCTCTGTTTAACAGCAGCAATCACTAATATCAAAGCACCTTCTGTTTTGGCTTGCACTTTCTTATGTGGATTTTTCTATTGCATTGAAGATAAAATTTAGATAAGACAGATGCTTATAGTCTATGTGGATGCTGAGAACCTTTGCAAAGTGAGGAGGAAAAGAGGAGAGACTTACTGTTACCACAAGTGCAGAAGAGCTCCAGTAGTCAGAGCCTTTATCATTGAAAAGTATCAAGATTAATTAAGGGGATGAGAAGATTCAGGGTGAAAGTTTGCGCTTCCATGTAATGCAGAGGGAGTCTTCCCTTAGCTCTGGCAGCTCAGGGATGAGAGTTTTCTTCCATTGTGTTCTAGGCCCCTTTAATTAAATTTCCTACAAAAGATAAAGGTTTATGATTTGGAGTTGGGGTTTTTGGTGTGCCTGCTGCTATAAAGAGAATAAGCCCATATGGTATCTACCCATACTTCTGAGAATCTCCCTAATTTTCCATTCTTTTTCTCCACACATACTTTTTGACCAGCTTTATGCCTCCATCATGCAGGAGAGCGGCTCCATATGTATCTACTATCATTTCCCTCATGCTTCCAGTGCTTTTCCTTGAGCAGTGTCATCTCAGTCACTGTGCTATCAGTCAGAATAGACAAAGAGAATCAACATATAAAAATAGCTACCTTCTCTGAAGAGTGTTATAGTCCACTACTCTGAAATGTGGCTTAAATATGACTTCCCTAAAATTAAAATGTAATGTGCTGGTTCTCACTTGGCAAGACATATGGGAAGCTACAAAAATAATCTTTCATTTCTGTTTCATTGTACACAGCTGTTCTAAAAACACACAAGCAGGCCAATAATATCTTTGCTATATTTTTGCTTTCTAACCTGAACAACTAAATAATGGTGAACCATTATTTCAGCCTCTGCAGTATTCCCTACACAAAGTGCAGGTGTTACATCATATCAAAACTGGGATAGCTAATAATTTAGGACAAGACCTCTTTCTTTTCCTGTAAGTATATAAATCATATTTCATTATGACTTTTGAATTTTCTAGATTTTCACAGAAGCATGTTAATATATTATGCCTATAAGAGTTATTTAAATGCCCACTGTATAATAAACCAGACATCCTTTAATTATATTTACTTTTCACAAATAGCTTTTCAAAAGCAAGGACAAAGAAAAGACTTGCATCTTCGCACAACCAAAACAAAGCTGCAAAGATAATACAGACCTTTCACTGCTGTTTCACTGCTAATCACATATATTTTTTACACATATACAGTTCACAGTTCTAGTCCTGATGAGAAACCACAAATTGGACATATCCTACTGTGCATGAAGGTGATATTCTAGTGGTTCTTGCCTTTTCCTTCTATCCCTAAATGAGTTGCTGACAAGTTTGTTGGCAGGCTATTAAAAGATTATAATAATAAAGTATTTTAAGCTAGCAACAACAAAGTAGATGGAATTTCGCAACCTAGACACAGTTGTTGCAAGTATCTAAACTCATTACCTGTACCAGCCTCAGGCTCAAGCAGAAAAAATGGAGGCTGGTAAAGCATGAGAATTGTTTGCAAACATTTTAAAGTACTCTGGTGCCAGTCCTGAATGTGAATAGAAATCTGCGAGAGAGATAAGTGAGAGCTTTAACCCACCAGGTATCACAAGCCAGAAAGGAGCTGTTCTTTACCTGCTGACTTAACATAAATTTGCAACATCAGCAAAAAGCTTAGTCCCCCTCATGGCAACTTTATACTGGTTTAGTACCTACATCAAGATGCCCTGCCTTTCCCTAGCAGAAACATTCACATAGCCACACACCAGTCGGAAGTGTCTGAAGAACAGGTTTTAATATGATTCAGTTGCCCAAACTGAGACAGAAGTCTTCGCACAAAAACAGGGAGTGTGGGAGCAACCCAATGCAGAAATGAGTTTTGGGAACAAAGAGAGGAGGAACCTTTTGTGTTGGCAGAGCTTCTACCTGTACCTGCTAAAGGTTACCACAAAAAGTATGATCTTGTTTGTTCTTTAAAAAGTGTGATTAGGTGGTATTCCTCCTCTTGACACTAATCCCGAGCCCTTCTTTGCAGCTATGTGCTGCTCTGTAACTGCCATGATGCAGGTCTTGAGTACTTACAGTGACAAGAGATCAACACACAGGTTTTGAGAGAGCTTCTGCCTTTCACACATGGACATGGTATAACATAAAGCACTTTTGAAATTCAGAAACAAGCTAAATCAAACGCATCTTACCTCACAAGGCCTTACTGCATGCTATCTGAAGTCAAGATTTCAGAAAGAAATGGGAATAAAATTGTAGTTGTAAGTGAATCATTTAACTCACTTATTGATGTCTATGAGGTAAAGTGCACTTTTCTCACTATGCTTATCTTGATAGCTGTAAGCTGACTAAATTTTTCTTTCTTTAGGTGGCCTAATGTTTTAAAGGCTTTTTCCAATCTGTGATTGAATATTTATTTCAGTTGATACCCCATGAACCACCTGAGCACTTTAAATGCCATCCACCATATAACACTGATTTCCTGCTAGGAGATGAGGGAACTGCAGCAGCTACACTGTGTTATTGTACCACAGTGGCAGGCTGCCAATATGTTCATTCACATTAGTAATTTCTGTCACTTGTGTAAAAGACGAACAATCGTATGTTATTAGAATCAAATATTTTGATAAAATCTCAAATGTTTATCCAAGATAGTTGTATCATCTTCCTGGAATTTCTGTGGTAAAACATTCCTCTACCACACAAACCAGTAAAAAAAATAAACACAAAATAAATACCTAGTTATACATTTACTTGCAAGCTTTTTTTCTATTTTCTGTGCGGGTAATTCATGGGATTTTTGAACTGATGGATGACTGTTCTTCTAGTTAAGTCATGTCTTTTTCACAGAAACAGAAAAGTGCATCAAAATAGGAAACCTTTTGATCTGAGACTGATGTAGACTTTTTAATAAAGTGACAACTTTCAGTTCCCTCGTAGACCTCCAACAATGCAATTGCCTAGAAAGGCTGCTATTGTTACAGTTACAATGTAGATAATGAATGAGTGTGACACAAGATAGTAGTGAAGTGGAAAACAAGGGGTTGCTGGCACAGTCCCCATGTTCTCTTTGCAGGACAATTAGAGACACTCTGGGTTGTCAAAACACTTTTTGAGATTTAGTGGCAAGTTTGAGGTAATCTACCAGTGATTACTACTGGCAAAAGGTGAACTCTATTTTCTAAAAGTGTGCAAGTGTTTTAGCATAATTAGTTTAAAATAGCAAATGTTACCTATATTTATCAGAATTTAATGAGAAATAAATATAACAAATTAAATGCAAAAAAGTTTTCTACCTGTGTCACTTCAAAGTTTTCCTTGTCTATACAGAGGAATTTAGACAGAACCTAAGCAAATTCTGCATATAATGGGCTTCTTGTAGGAAAAGAAGGGGACTATACATCTGGGCACTGCTCTCCTGGATACTTCTGCACTATACTATCAGTATGTAGTGGCATATAGCATGCATGCCAACCCACCATTTATCACTTGAATCTCTCCTTTAAAGAAACTGAGGCAGAGTACAGTAAACTGTGCATACAGTTCTGAAGCACAACTCATTTGCACAATAACTTTATTGTGATACATGCAGTTGAATGTTGATTGGCTTTACACCTGTACTGAGTAAACCAAGAAAACTTCACCACTTCATCCCCATTCAAATTCTCCATTTTTATCCCTACTGCCTTTAACAAACATTGCTTTTATTATGAACCTAATCCTAAGGCTAATTTGTTTTTCTAACTGAAAGCTTTATTTATCAGTCAAAAGCTATCTAAGCATCTAAGAACCCCACTGTATTTCTTAGTCTTCAGTCTGTGGATGCAAAGGTACTTTGAAGCATGATCTTCAGCTGGAAGCAGCAGCAGATCATCTCAGTGGTAACTCACAGGGACCTTGTTTAAGGGTGTCTTTTTGAAGCACAGCATGCATGCTGCCACTGCACCCATTTTCTTTCTGAAGGGTAAGCTTGCCACCATATGGAAACCACATGGATTACTTAGTGGAGGTTGTGCTAACACTGATAGCGTAACTAGATTTTCTATCTCAATTGTAAGAAGTTCGATGGAAAAGAAAATAGACACAACAACTGCAGGAGAGGAAATGTGGCTCTTTGTGAACTCTTCATTGTACTTTAATACCAGTCTGAGCCTTCCATTCAGTGCTGAGTCCTGAATGGATATTAGTTAACCATTTTTATCTTAAGGACAATCAGCTTCGTTTAGTGGCTTCAGTAAGTACAACTGCTGAAAAAGTCAAATGTAGAAACAGATTTGGTGCTTGACTTTCCTTTTTTTTTCCTTAATACTTGCACTAGAAGGACAGCTCAGACTCCAAAACTAGTGATACTAGTTAAATAACACCATTTTATTCAATGTCATAACACCAGTTTTACAGAAGTGGAATCTACTTTCAACTTTTTTTCCCCTAGAGTGCTCAATATTTTACACACAGTTTAAGAAGTTGTTTGGAACTTCGAATTCAAATGTATTACTTCTAGGAGCATGACACAAGAATTACAATCACAATTAATGGCATGCCAATACTTTTTAAAGAAAAATATTGATGTCCAATGGGTAATCAAGCACTTACTAGATACTATGATCATCTTTCAATGAATGCCATCCATCTAAGCTGGGTACCCAAATTACACCAATATTTTGGGGATGAAAGTGTGAGAAAAAATGTGGAATAGTGGTGAACTAGAACATTTGTAATAGGCAAACTACTATATACTGCAGAAAATATGTTTAGGAAATGGTCTCATGTTTGGTAAAAATGACAAAAAAACGAATGGGTTTTCGAATGAGTTGGAGAGGGCAACTGTGTTATCTTTTTTTTTTTTTTTTTTTTTTTTTTTTGTCCTGATAATTTTCCAAACTGAACATTTAAGATTTGTCAACTCAGTAGCCTATTTTCCTCCTTATATATCAACTTGCAAAATGTAGCTATGTTGTCATATATAGCATAAACACATTGTCCTCTTCTGCATTGTCCTCTTCTGCATTCTTTAGTGTGATTTCAAAGCAGGCTTTGCTATCCAATTTTCACAAAGAATAGCACATGATTAGATTTATCGAAATGTACTGGTTTGATTTACAACTAAAGGTGGTTTGGCTTTTAAAAACCTGGTTCTCTGTCTAAAGCTTTCACTAGCTGCTCATTTGTTTCTGTGTACTTTTAATCTCCAAAGCTTTTAAGTTATTGGCATAAAGCTGTTCCTCCCCAAAAAAACAATGAACACTGTCAGTAGGTAACACTGATAGGCCAATTCAAGCTCTTCTGCATACCTGTGGCAGAGGGTTAAAAGCATCAGCTATCCACATGCTCACTGTATCTGTGTATGTCAATAGCATGGTTCTATCCATACTCAAGGCTTCATTCATAAACCACCACATTAGAGTCATGCAGCCCACTATTTTTTTCTTCTTTTTTTTTACATGCATATGCAGGTACACTTCAGTGCATGGCACTATCACTCTGTTACATAGTTTTCCAAGAAAGTGAGGAAATACTGTGAATATAAAATTGAAACAGGAAATAGGAGATAGTGAAAGATCTAATTATAAAACAATTAGATTAAGGTCTGGTGACAGCAATCTTCACTTTCTAAAATAATGAAGATGGTGAAAAGACTTCCGAAAACTTCACTGTTTTCATGGATTTTTAGGAATGAAACTTTGAATGAAATGATTCTGATATAAATGGTTTTCATCTGAAAACTAAAAATCACTACCATATATTTTTCTGTTACATTCTTGAAAATAATTTTCATTTTGGTCTAAAGACATTTCATTTTCCTATAAATTTCCCATCACTGAAAAAAGAAATAATCCCTTCTTCCTCCCTTAAAAGATTTCTTCATTAAAATGAAAAAGGAAGGTTTTTGCCTTGAAGGGACAGGTAATGCTTCTCAATTTTAATATGTTAATTAATTGCCAGATTATAATTTCCATAGAATTGAATTTGAATTCCATATTAATATTTAATGAATTAACTAAGACTAATTTAACTGTAATGAACCAACACATTTAATGATGATCGGTTGCTTATTTTAGAAAAAAAATGCATAATAAATATTCTAATTTTCTGAGAAATGCTGTTGACAATTTTCATTTTGTTTTATTTGTAATCAACTGAAAAAGTACCTCGAGGGATATTTCTCACCTTAAAACCTCATCAGTTGTGGCTCCTCTTTGGAGAAGCTGAAAAAATTTCAGTGTGATTTATGCAGTGCTAGATTTTGTATTTCATCTTTGTTTCAAAACTTGTCTAACTTCATCAAAAATGATTGAAACTTCCCTAGATTTGAATTTACATGGAAGAAAGAAAAACCTCTTTCTCTTGGGGCTGGGTGTACAACTATGCTAACAAGAAAAAAAAAAAAAAAAAAAAGGCAAACAACTAAAAGCTAGGAAATAATATCAGAAACTAAATAAAATCTTGCAGGATTACAATGCTGAAAGAGAACCTGTAACTCTTTTCTATACAACTTGCCTTCTTTACATGTTTTGCTAGTGTACTTTTATATCTGCATTTCCATAAAATCTGTAGCACTGGAACAACTATATGCTTTTTCGTGTTATGTCACTCATGTTCAGAGAAAGGTTAGTAAATTCAATGTTTTAAGCACAACCCTTTTCTTACAAGCAGAGGTGTAAAGACAAAATCTCTCTGGGAATTGTCCAATATTACTGAACCTGGATGTGCATCATTCCACTAAAAGAGTCTTACTCTTTTCAGAGAGTACTGCAGAATCTATCTTCAGTCCTCAAAAAATCAGCTAGAAAAAGACTTTCAGTGCCCATATCCCACCATTATAGCATTGCAGGTAATCTCTTTGGTGGCCCCATGGAATTACCTATGGCCGTTCATTGATTCCACTGAAGGCTGAGAAAGAAAATAAATCTCCACGCTTTCTGGGTTTACGATCTCCATCCTTTCTCCAAAAATGTAGAAAAGAATGGTTCCCTGGAGAAAATCCACTATTTGGGGGAGGAAGGAGAGAAGGGAATATCATAGCTGTAGTCTTTACTACTGCTGTTAAACCAACTCAAAAGGATCTTAAAGACAGACCCATAAGTAAGCCATAGCTCTTCTAGAGCAATTGAAAACCGGAAAAAAAAAAAAACAAACCCTGCAATATACACAGAGATTTTCCTTATTATGAATGATACTTTTGTAAAGCAGCATATTCAACAGATACATAAGGATAAACTCTGCAATACCAGCATGGCATTTGGTAAAGACTATAGAGATTAGCAAAGCACTCTTCATGCGATTGTTTGCTACCAGAGAAATCAGTTAGGGCTAACTGAATATGAACTGACCACTTTTAAAGGTGAAAAAGTTTGATTACAAACTCTAAAAAAGCTCCTTCAGAACTCTGACATAGGCAAGATGTTCTTCCAAAAAGGGACTAAAAATATTCTGTTTTCTTGGCCTAATCTTTACTTATCATAACTTTACTGAGGAAAAAGATGTTATGCATCATTACTTATTGATTTCCTTAAGTGCACTTCTTAGAGTGAGATACCATGGTGTGATCATATCTGTTCACAAAAAGTAGTGTAAGAAAATGCCTACCTCAAAACGTATCTTTATTATTTATGCAATTAAGTGTGCGGCTGCATAAAGCTCTGTGCATATGAGCAGTAATATTATACCATTTTGACGTGGGTTTCACTGCTGTATAAATGAAACCCATATTAAATTTACAAAGGTTACAAAACCATTAGCACTGATGGCTTTTAAGGAGTAAATGTTCACCATGACTCATATTTTGTTCATTTGTGCCATTTGGAAATTAAGTATTCTTAATTGCTGTAATGAACCACAAGTTCTAACGCTTCTCAGAGACAGAGGCACGTAGTTCCCTGTAATTTGAGTATTCTGATTGATTAATTGAGTTTTCTTGTAAGATTGCACAGGAGTTTTAGATGGAGGAAGGTTATCCTTGTCCTATGTAACATAAAAATGCTTGGACCTGCAATACAGAGTAATGTTATCGGTGCTGGGTGAAAGTACAGAGCAGTACAGTCTAAATGAGATGACCATTTTTTCTAGCAACAAGTGGCTTGTACTTTACATCAAACATGCAGTATGAGAAGTGAGAGGAAATAAAAGCTTTTTTTTAATGCCATTTAACATTTGCTGTCAACCTTGTTCCTTGTGTTGCCTATCATTTGTACGATTGATTTTTGTTTTGTTTTTGTTTTACTTGGTGTAATACTTCTCACTGCATAAAAACAAGAAGCAGGAAAATCCTGACATAAGCTAACAAAAACAAATGCTAAGGAGATTCATCTGAGATTCATCAAAAATGGGGAAAGAAAGAGTGAGAAATTAAGAAAAGAAAAAGTGAGAAGAAAAAAGACTGCAATTGCAAAAAATGTAAAAAAAAAAAAAAAATCCTAAAGTTTATTTTTTGCTTTAAAAAAAATGTACTCCTTAACAATCAAGTTAGCAAAGTAAAATACCAGCAAATCCATACTGTCACCAGTTGATTTAACTGACCCAAACCCAGGCCAGCTATAGGATTACCCCTGAAGTTTTCTTATAATGGAGAGCTGCTTAATCTGATTTTAAACCATGCTTTCAAAGGTAGGAGCTAACATAGACACGTGGACTTTGATAATTATTTCATACATCAAAATAAACTAAACTGAATTATTAGTGATTTTAATGGGATTTTTCTTACTAGCTTTTGTCATTCTTTTCAGGAAAGAGGTGAATTACTATTAGATTTTGAGGTAAAGAAAGTTAATATTTCCAGCACAGTACAGCCTATTTTAAACCCTACATTAGATAAAAAATAAATGTTCATGTAAAAATACTAAGCTATGAGTAATGTTTTCAAAGACATAGCCATCAAAGAATAACTCATATTTTGTTTCTGGTTTAGCATCAAATATTAAAAAAAAAAAAATTTGTAGCATTTGATAACTTTTAAGGCAATTAAGACACTGGTCAAATATCTGTAGCTCCCCCTGAACAAGAGGTATGTTGTTCCACAGATCTCATCTATCCTAGGCAAGTTTCAGAGCTCTGGAATGATCTCAGGGAACATCTTTTCCCTTCCCTCCCTCTCTCTTCTCTCCTTGCTCTCCTCTCTTAAGGCTTTGACTCCCTCAGAAGCTCAGAAACAGCTTCTTTAAATGGCAAATCATCCGTCTTTGAAAGTAGGGATATTGATTTATTGCTTTCCCCAAGCTTTTGAGGGCACTAATGTTGTAGAGGGCTAGCTGCAATACTTGTTTACCCCTTCTGATGAACTGGTCCCCATAGTTTGGCTTATTAACATTGCTGAAGAAGTACAAGCCTCCTCCGTTTCCCATTTCCTTGCAAGCCTGGGTCTGCGAGAAGCTGCTCGTTCCCCTCCCTTCATCAATCCAGCCAGGGAGGTGTTGGAGACATCTGCAAGGTTCTCCCTACTCACTCATTCTGTATGAACAACCGTGCTTTAAAACTACTCAAAGTGGTGTTATAAAATGACAGGACTGCTTGCCAAGACCAATATTTGCATGGTAATGCATTTATCTGACTCTTCGTTATATATTTTTAAAGACCCGGCTGTTTAAAGGAGGTGACTTTTTTGGGAAACATACAGGACATATTTCTCTGTCTCAGGACAGAATATGAAGAGGTTTACTGCAGAATTCCAGGTTTGGCTTCTGCTGTATGAGCCTGGAAAAGCCCTGGCTTGCGCTAACTGATCATCTGAATTAAAGGTGCACAGCTGATGCTTGCTTCGTTGCATATGCTTAATTCTCTCTTCTTCCACACTTTTCCCCTGCCTTCCTTTTGTTTCTTGTTTAATGTTTTTCATAGCATTTAAAAAAAAAAAATCCCATGCTTCCCTCTCTTCACATGGAGTTTATTCCTAACAACGCCTGCCTATCTGTCACACCAGCTCACAATTTGTATCACCCAATACACTAAGGGCCACAATTCATTTCAGTCATGGTTCAAAGCTATACTGAAATAATCACAAAGTGACACTGTGAAATTACTGTAAAAAATTGTGCGGCAGTGTCATGACATTTTATAATTGAGACCTCTAGTACTCATAGCTCTATCAAAGCCCATAAGGAGGAGGGGAAAAAAATTCTGTTTTGACAGACAGAGCAGCTTGAGATGTGCAAGTAAGATTGTATAAAGTCAGCCATGTAGAAAGTTATCAGATGTTCCAGTTTGTGCCCCCATGAAATTGGCACAAATCATCTGGATTTGACTTCAGGAAGGTGGTTAGGAGTAACATGAGAGAGTAAACGAGGAGGTAATGGCCACTCAATGACTTAACCTATGTCACAGGGCAACTAAAGTGTCAGCAAAGAATCAAATAAAGATGAATGAGCTTATCAGAGGACCATGCACTGCCTCATTGGGCCCAATTTAATTAAATAGAGAAACTGTTCATATAGAAAGATTAATAGAGCAACCACATACAGTAAGTGCTGTAAAAGTAAATCAGAGCAACACACAAACACTGTTACAGGCAGCTGCTATGTAATGTTTTCTCTCATAATACTGATGAAAATCATGAGATGACCAGAATCATTTGACCAGCCATACACATCTGGTCCATAAAGGTCTGTGCTTTCATATGATTCACAAGACCTGAAGATGCTGCATGTATGAACCAGCTATTTGGTGATAAACTGAAATTTTCCTAGTCAGTCTATTCTAGAGCTTACTCTCTGTCTGTGAAACAGGTTGCCCTGTTTGGGGAAGGACTCAAGCATGTTTCCTGAAGCAAATGCTGTTATATGAAATCACTTCCCCTGTGTCAGAATACTTCTCTGGATAAGAAAAATATTTTGCCTTGCTCACAGAGGAGCCAAAAAACTAAGTACATGTAATTACCAGGAAAAGAAATCTAATATAAAGAGAACTTGGAACAGCAAGCCTAGCAAATAATTTACTGTTAAGAAGAGAGAAGAAAAAGGGGTGTAAAAGGAATGAGATGTAAAATAAATCAAATTTATTTAGAAAAACAAAAAGTTAAGGCAGCAGAGCTTCATTTGTGGGTTGTAAATGCTATTTCACGTTTCGGTATTTTAACAGTATCAGTTTCGCATTCTGGGTCGCCATATTTACTGCAAGCCAACACAGTCTAGCACTGCTCTCAACCTTTCTTTGAGTATCCCCAGGCGTAAGGCAACATAGTATCACCTATTTATGACCTACTGCAGCAGTGGTGTTATTCACCAGAGCTGTGACATATTAGCAGTGCAAGGTATGAGCATCATATGATGCCTGCATCATGGCAGAAAGGATAGGATGGAAAGCCTTTACACTGAAGTAGTAAAGAGCCTCTACAGATTGAAAATGCTGAAGTATTCTTTCAGAGTACTTAATTCTTCATTCCTGAGAGAAATTATTGAATTTAGGATAGATGTTTTTGACTCTCAAAACCAAAAGGAGTGAGTAAAATGAAACATTAAGGCAATTTTACCTGTGGCTTAAATTCCAAAATTTTTCATTTTCTCCTATTACTACATCTAGCAGCCTATGCAAGAGCTACACTTTGCTATTATTGCTCTAAATAACTACAGCAGCAGCAGATTCAATACCACTTTTTAGTTACCACAGAAGGCAAAATTTCAAGAGATAGCAACAAGTTCAGCGAGTTTTCCCCACAACTATCACATCCTTTTCTTTGAGCTCAAGCAACAGAAATGTCATGTGTAAGCACACCATTCCCAACAGCCTCTCAAATTTCACAGAATTTTTTCTCTTCCCCTCTTCCTAGGTATTGCTGATTTTCTTGAGCAGATGAATGTGCCTCAGAAAATGCACAAACACATGTCACTGAAAAGTTTCGCAACTGCAAATCAGAAGAAACTAATGCAAGAGAAAAAACAAGACAAAATAAAAAGTTGCTCAGTTCTACTGAGTGAAAACATTATATTCACACATGCAGCAGTAATGCTCCCAAGACTTCAAAGTACTGAAGAATTTTCAGGTGGAACCTCCTACATTAGACTTTTGGGCTGTAAGGATTATGTCACCATTACCGTTATCCCCCTTTTGCCCTGTAAGGTGAGCAAGCAGTGGCCTGCATCGGATGTTTCATAATAAGACTCGTAGCTACTCTTCCACAAAGAAGACTGGCATGATGAGGTAAACAGAGAAGGGCAGAACCCAGAGGTATCTGGAAGCTGCAGGCCAGCCTAGCAAGTCCAACAGGCAGGACAGGATGTTAGCTGTGGGTATGTTGTCCAGAGAGAAGAGGCTAGGAGAGTCTCCAGGTATGGCACAGCAGTACTGGGAATGAATCACTAGGAGGACTCCTATCTTGCCTTCCATGGGAAGCACAGAAGCAGGGTAGGAAATGCCTCCAGAGGATTTGCCTTTTAAAAGAGTACCTCAAGACTCTCCTGCACATCCACAGAAAGTCGGTGCTTCTCGCCCTCCTATGTGGCCCTTCTGATCTTTTATTTTAAGAAAAAGAGTCATCTCCTATGTCGTCCTTAATGGTACATCGGCATGTGCATGAATAAATTGAGTTCAGACAAATAGGAATATTTTTAGATGAGATTGTTCCCTCAAGAAACATGTTTAAGCCAGATTTCTGGCTGCCTGCAATTTTGCCCTACTGTTCAAATGGCACAATGCCCACTTGCAGGCTGGTCAGAGCTTAGGGCGTAATTGTCAAACCAACAGTGGTTTAGACGTGCAGTTTCACTGCAATGGAAATTATATTTTCCCTGATGTGAAAATCCTTTCTTTTTGCATCATTGAACAGTACAACCACCAGTTTCTTTGAGTGTGACAGAGGTGAGCCATATTCATAACATAAATTTAAAAAAAAAAGAGTGAGAAAGAAAAAAGACAATAAGGAAACTACTACTTTATGGAAATAATGTAGGCTGTTTAATGAGAAATCCCTCAGCACCTATGAAATTGCTGGCAACTTATACACAGTGTGAAAGGAAGGAAACATGGCATGTCCTTTGCCCATTATTGGGCCACAAGGTGAACTATCTACACAATCACATGCAATGACAAGTATAAAAGGCCACAGTGGTGGTTTTATTCTTTGTTCTTAATGCCCCTGATCAAGAACTTGTTCCAGAATAAAAGTGTATTTATTCTGAAATGAACTAAATGATGCTTTACAGCGGGATTCGGTTTCTTCTCTTCCTTTTCTGCTCTCTTCATAAGAAAAATCTGAATTCACTGAGAATTCGTTTTTGCTATTAAAAATAGTAAAAAAACGTACATAGAGAAATAAGTTGAGGAGATTTTTGTCACAGAAAACTTTGTTCTGCCTGAAATGAAATGTTCTTTTAGGGGAAAAACAGAAGAAAGACAAAAAAAAAAAAAAAAAGAGTTAGATTCTAAAAGGATGAGACAAAGTATGTGGGACCAGGTCAACAAGGGAGCTTCTACCTTTCCTTTCATTGAATGCTAAGCAGAAGCACTAACCCAGAATGTGAGAAGTCAGGCTCAATTATTTCCTGTTAAGGAGACTTCTCCCCAGGACAGTTACATGGTGAAGATGTGGTGAGTAATGTGAGAAGAGACATTTACATTTTCTCTGTGATAGCTTATATTTTGCAGAAATATAAGTAGGGTCTGTAGCAAAAAGTTTTCCATCTCATTTCAGAAAGATATTCTCACACTGTGGACTCGTGTTTGTGTGAAAAATCTATTATGAATCATAAAGTGCATATGAGTTCAGCTTTCCTACTCCCTAGATGAGTGTCCTAATCTCTAAGGCAATGGTCCCAGTTTTGTTTTGCAGATCAGCTGCTTTGAGAAAATACACAATATTGTGTCCCTTAATAAACCATGCTCCATGACATGCTTCTGATGAGCCAGGAGCACAGATGCCTGCTTGAGAGTGACTGCATTAACCAAAGTAGAGGATTTTTCCAGGAAAGGCCTTCTCAATCCTTTATGTCAAAAAGGTTCCAGTCCACATGAAATACTGTGAGAATAACTGTTTAGCATATGGGTTATAACCATTCCCTGAGTGTTAAAGAAGAATGCTCTAAGGAAACAGTTTAAGATGGGGGAGAAATGCTGCAATATAGGTAGTTACCCGAATCAGCCGGCAGGTGAAGCTAGTAATGCCCTCTTCTTTGAAAAACCATTGCCAGCTGTGGCTTCTTCTTGAATTTGATTCAAACTGATAAATAGTTTTGCAATGACAAACCCGTATTTTAAGTACACAAATTATTCATTTTAAAAGATGTTTTTGCAATGAGCTAACCACATTTTGTCCTTAATTGATTGTAGAAGTCAGCGATACATACATATATGTGGACTGATCTTTAATAGCTTCTTGTATTCCCATCAAATGACTAAAGGATTCCTTTCAAGATCAAGAGCATTACAAAGGACATAACTGTTTGACAGCATGGTCTCAGCAATACTTCTCAAATTGGAAGCAGTAGGGTGCTTCCAATGATCGGCTTGCTGAAGGCAGAATTTACAAGACTAGGTGCAGTGCCCTGTTAATATGGCAATGTTGGTTTTAAAATCTGCAGTAAGACCTACCGTACTACATGACCCCACACACATCAGAGTCTGAATACCGGGTGACCAGTGGCATCTTAGGATCCCTGCAGAAGATTCATTCCACCAAGTAGATATACCCATAGGCAGCCAGGTTTCGATTTCCTTTGCATGCAGTTTAGATTGTCTTGAATGCCTATGCACTTATAAGAAGTTTCCTCCTTTCCTAAATTTGGATTCAATATTAGTCCCAGCAAAATGAAAGGGAACAGCTTAGGAAGATAGACTTATTTTTGGGTAGGGGTGGTGGCCAGTGCAGTAACATCATTATTTTTCTGTCTGCAAGGGAAACTGTATACATTTCAACCATCCCAATTTATATTCTGTTCCAGAATATATGTAAAACAAATTCCAGCAACAGAATTTAAATTAACACATGCTTTATACACAATGGAGGAAACATCCCTTCTCCATGCATTGAAATCAAATGTGATTTTGTATAGACAACTCTGATATATGTTTGCAAACATCCCCTAAAATGTCATTACACTGTGGAAGAATTAAAAACATTGAATCATGTGGTGACCTTTCAGTAGAACAGAGTTTAACCCTCAAGCAAAATTTACTGTTGAGAGTTCACTGTCTCTTAATTTAGTGCACTTCTTACTATCAAGCAGAATGCAGAATTACATTTTTGCCTTTTATTACCACCAAATTAATTATGTTAGAGTCACTGTTTTGGAAAAAGCACCATATTCTGAATCTTGTTGGGTCTATTTTGAGTCTCTGCTGGCTATTGCATCTCATTACACATAAAACTATATAACACTCAGCATATTTGGCTCCGAAAACATGGCAGTGGTTTGCCTACAATAAAGCCGTAGCTGAGGAAGATGCTGTACCAAACAGATGAAAGTAGTGGTACAAGATGATATATATATATACTATATTCTTACTCATTCAATAACAGTGATTAACCCTGTGCTTTTGTGGGACTCACAGTGTGAAGTCAGCTTTCAGATAAAATGAGCAATAGGTCCTGTTCAAATGAATCTGTTATCCTTTCTCTTTGCTTTTTAATTTCTCCATGGTTATATAGCATACAGCTATACAGGAACAGAAACAAACTCAAATTAAAAAAAATGATAGAAAGGAAGGCAAGAGCAAGGAAAAAGAAAAAGGAAAAAGCAAACCTAAACAATGCCTCTTTCTGTGACAGCAACTCTCTCTTAACAGCCTCAAGTGTTTAACATATTGAAACAGTTCATCTTCCTTCAATGAACTTTAATAACTCTGCCAGGTAAGAAGCTATGCTCCATACTTCTTCATGTTGTCTTTTCCTTTCAACATATCTATACTGATCTCCTCATCTGGCCAACTTTACAGCTCCGGCGTTTGGAGACCAGTGAGCGCAGTTATTACCATCATCAATAACCTGTCCCACTTTCTCCTCTTCATTTCTCAAGCCTTCTCTTTCCCCTTCAAAATCTAATAATAGCTCCTTGCCATGATAGCTGATCAATACAAGAGGGCACCTGTTCACTTTAGTCAACACACCATGCTAAAGTAACATGACAAAGGAACAAATATGATTCTGCCTGAATTGTGTCAAGTAACAAGAAAACTATCCAGGAAGTTTCCCTTCGGGGCAAATTTCATGAAACACTACAGATAACCAATTTTTAGACATAGAACTAATCTCTTTCATCTCACTTTCTCTTTTGCTTCAGGTATGATAGCTGGAAACATTAATACAGACAAACTTCTGCCGGTTGTTGCAGCACTGAAGCTGCAGCAGCCTGCAAGTCAGCCTACTGTGTTAGCACCTAAATCACCATAATGAATGAAATGAGAGAAGTCTAGTCTTCACCCCCACGCAAAGTGGAGCTATTAATATGCACATGGAGTCTAGCTTTACAGCATTTATAAAGCCAGAAGGAGCAAAACATTCTCATGTCCTCTGACTAGTGATTGTTTTAAAAGAAATGCTAATTTGTGTTTTTAAGAACTGGTCCATACTGAGCAACATCAATCCTCACTTTTCCACAGGTACAGATTAATGCATTGTTATCAGCTATTCATTGACACTTGCAAGCAAAATGTTTTGTTGTACATAATTCATATCAAATGTATATTTGAAGTGCATGCTCACACACACATTTACGTAAAAAGACAGCATCATAGATTAAGCCCTATGATAACTCGGTAAAAATATTTGATAATAAAATATTGCTAGTCAGCTAAATCAGAACTGCTGGATCACTGTCCAGACGGAAGAATGAGAGTCCTAAAGGAAGCAAGAGATACTGAAATAACTCATTTTAGTTATCTGATTATTGTCAATGATTTGCCTGATTAAACTCTTATTAAATACAGCTCCAAAATTGAGCTAACATTTTCATACTAGGGCACATTAAATACTAATCTACTTCATTTCCACCCCAAAATAAACCATTCTAATTAATTATGGTTTTGCAGACTTCTCTGTGCAGAGGACTTATGCCTCTGATAAACAATCCAGGCTTTCCCTGTATAATTGTACTAGCACACCTCAAAACAACAGTAAAAGTACAATATAAATATCATATTGCATTTTCAGATTTAACTCAGTTCTTCATTTCTCATCTAAATATTTTGTTTTAGAAGGAAAAAAAAAAGGACCTCTTTTTGTCTATCAACTTAACAATCAGTTCTAAACAACCAAAAGAGATCTCATTTTATCTTCTGTACAAAATAAGCCAATGCTGTAAGAATTCAAATGAAACATTGCATTTTGTGAAACACTAGCAGTTGGTTAAACATGGACTGACTTTCTAAATGCATAGCCTGAACAGAAGCTAGCCTTACATTATTTCAGAACCTATTCTTGCTAAAACAACTGAAACTTCAAGACAGAGTAAATTTCATTTTCAATTTTTAATTCTGAGCGTTGCTTTCCTGTCACATTTATGCTACTGAAATTATAAGAAAAATATAACTTAAGAGCTTAGTTAGTATTTGAGGAGGTACATCATGTGGGTTTAAAGAAGTGTTTGATATTTTTTTATACCAATGCTAAGAATTTTCATTAAAAAAATAAACCCTGAAAAGTATTTAATATTATTACTGAATGTGTTAGATCCTTTCTCCTATGGCAACTTTTTTGTGTGTGGAATCAGTTAAGGTTATTTTATTTTTCTAATGATAATGCATGATTTTTATCTTGATTTATCGTAATGCAACATTTTGAGGTTTAGATAAAGTCTAGATAAATGTGAAAGTTCAGTGAGTATATTGCTATTCTGTGGCTAAATATTTCAATGCCTAGTATTTTCCTACTAATAACTAATAATTTCTTGTATTTTTTGGAGTACAGTTGCAGCCTTAATTAGATAAGAGATTAAATAATACTTTCTGCTATGATGACATTGTCATTTGATTTTGAAATAACACACACATACCTTTGCACTACATACAAATAGCTTTCTTCATTTTTTAAGTAACAGTTTCTTTTACTGAATTTAGCTAAGTTAAATATTTATGTTACTCTATCTACCAATCCCAGTGCAAGCCTTTTGGAATGTCAAGAAGAAAAGATTCTTTTCCAGTAAGTGGCAACCTTTTTAGTGGAGCTGTATTGATTTATTTTTTATATTTAAGTCTCCAAATTATTACATAAATTTTATCATGTGTTGGAGAGACCATACTTTTCATTGTGTTAAACATCCTTTTTATGGCTAGGTGAATGTGTGCTTCCCTGTACCCTCTGCTGGTATTTCTGACTGGCTGCAGTGACACCTACTGATGACAGAACCACTGAATTGGAGCTGAGGATGGACAGCTCAGTTCTCAGATTTTAACAGTGTTTCAGAGAGAGAGAATAACCCACAAGGAACCGACTGGCCACAGGCATCACAATCATTCCTAAAGCTTTGTTTTTCTCCACCATTAATTAAGAATTGACATTCTCCCGACTCAGCAACAGCAAAGCAAGGAGTGGACTTGATGGCAAGATCTGAGGAGGATATGGCCAGTTCCCTCCTTATTTCGTACTCATCTGTCTCTACTCTTGTTTCCAATATGCTTTGATAATAGCAACCACTCTCCCACTCTGAGTTCACTTCAAACATTTGAAAAGGCAGCCAGTTATCTCCTCTCCCACCTCTCGCACACTTTAGTCCATGTAATACTATCATTAGCAAAGAGTGCAGCGCTGGTTGCAACCTAAACCACAACACAATTAACAAAATAATTGCTCCAAGTGACACTGCATTCTGCTTATAGTTAAGTGTTTTTAAAAAAAATAATGTTGATTTCCACTCTTGGAACATCTGTGACCCATTCAAAGTGCTGCTAAGCAAAAGCAACATTATTGCTGTAAAGACAATACCCCCCTCCATTCTGCTTCACAGACAAACACAAGTGCTTCCTTCTTCCCTCCCTCTATTACACTAAAACACACACCTTTTTCCTTTTATCTTCTCGACTTTGGAAAAATGACAGAAAAGTATCTTAATTTAACACTGTGACTCCCAAAGTGCTCATTTTCACTCTGCCCTGGCACAAGATGCCTGCAGTCATTTCTTTTTTTCTTTCCTGATTCATCATGCGGTAGTACCAAGAATAGTTTTTCAATTTTTTATGTTATTTAAGCAATAAATTTTCTCTACATTTTTTCCATTTCCTTTACTCTTTAGAGCGCAAAGGAGAGCTGTTCATAGCTTTCTCTACACAGCACGAGTCTTTTTCACTTGCTTTTGGCTCTGGGTCAAATATTCATGCATTATTAGTGTAAAATCTTTGCAAGGCAAAAAGCCACTCTGCTGGGAAACAGGCACACTGAAAAGCACGTGTCTTGTGCTAGCAATTAACTGTAAAGCTGCAGAGGAGTTCAAAGAAAGGTGTAAACAAAACATGAAAATTTACAGCACCTTCTTTTCACCTGAAATATGAGAACTGCCTGCACGTATATCTTTACTTATAGAAGACACACAGCAGTTCAAAGCTGGAGGGAAAAAAAAAAAAAAAAAAAGGAGGAGCACTAAACATAATTTAAGCAAGTAATAAGAACTTAATTTGCCCAAACTGTCAGAAGTATTGCCTACGTTGCTGCACATGACAAAACTCATCACTTCATCACGATTGCCTCAGAACAATATGACTTAGCTTTGAATAGCTGTCCTTAAAATCTGGCAATAGAAAACAAGTGCAAGGCACCCATTAACAGAATCTCAAAAAGTTAAAAGGAAAAGGAGTTGTGCTCCAGGAACCAATTGCGATGTTTGCTACTCTCTAGTGCCACCACATGGAGTGATATTTGAATATAATTCAAGCATTCTAGAACCAGAGAACGGTCTGTAAATAATACATTGTATATCTTACTTCAGTGAGACAACAGAGAGATATATAATCTCCCTTCTACTGTGCAAAGCTCAGACTGCATCCTCGTGAAAGTGGAGATGCCCCATTTCTAAGAGCATGAATGCACTGTAGTAAAAGCAGAACAGTCAAACTGCTTTATTCCTCCAATAAAAGAAAGAACCATTTGGTAAAAGGATGCATTACACATTTTCTATTTAAACCAGTTTATAAGAAACAGATGTTAAGTTTCCTTTGGTAAGAAAAAAGAGGGGTTATAAATGAATTAAAGTGACTTCTCAGTGGTTCTTCTACTTTTCTTTGTTCCTTTAAAACTTCATGTCAAAAGTGAAGTAAACTGAAATATAAGGTGCTATAATCAGCTAGAATAAGAAGGGGAAAATACATTTAACTGCCAATGCCATATGACATGCCAAAGCATCCTGTGCTATAGCATAAGAATTAAACACGTGCAATACAAATACTTATTAAAATAAAGGATTGTCAAACATTAAGTACCTACTGTATTTCCCTATGCTGGGAAATGCAGAAGAGGGACAGACAAAATGATTGTGCAACAAACCTGCTGTGGTGTAATTTCAGTTTCCTGTTCGGCTGAAGACACAGTGCAAGCTGGATGCAGCACTTGTACATAATAGGCTTACACAGCAGCACTGGCCTAAGCTAAGGAAGACTTAACTACATATAAGACAATCAGTCGGTTCTAGGCTTTCTTTGTATTTCTTCTTAGCATTTTCTATATACAAAATTTGTTTTTTTTTTAATATTTTTTCTCTCCTCCTCATATTACTAATGTCTTTAGAAGAGCTTTAATTAAATATCAGCCTCCGTGGTCTCAGGACAGTGTTTCACACTCAGCCATTTCAGTGCAATGGGCTCAGGCCCTGTGTGGGAATGCTGTCTCCCACATGGCTCCACTGAACTCATCCTTAACGATCTACTCCCGCTTACCTAACTTCAACACTATTTTTCCTGGGACTGCATTAATGAATCCAATAAATAAAGCATTGTATCACCCATGCAGTATAGACATTAATTTTAGAACAAAACATTAATCAATTTAAATTTATGTACTAATGCAGACACAATCAATTTGAACTTCTTATGACAATTAACAAAGCTTTTGCTACATTCGTAAAACACACTGACCCATCAATTATAGTTTGCATCAAACTAATGCTAATGGTACTTCCTTCTTCCTTAGGCTGTCAGCAGCCTACCTGATTGGTCAACTTCAATGCAGCAGATCAATTAATATAAATTATACATGCACGAAAAGATGGGTTAATATCATAAGTTCATTTAATTAATTGTGTTTGATTAAATGAGGTACTTTCATTAGCCCTCTTAGCTGTGAACCATATATACATCATAATCCTTTTACAAGCTCAGCCATCCAGACACAGACCTGACACTGGGAGCATATTCAAATTACCAGCCGCAGCCATGCAAACCTCCCTGCATAATTAACAACTAAACGAGCTGCAGTCACTTAAGCTGAAAAGAAAACTGTTCACATCAACCTCTCTGATACTGTTTAAATTGAAGATGTCATGGGTAAAACAAAGGTGAACAGACAATGGTAATTAAAAATTAAAAAGGACAAGGGGGATTTGCTGCTAATGGAAGCAAAGTGAAAAGGGGCTAAAGGCCTGGTTCTTAAAAAAAAAAAAAATAAAAAAAAGAGAAAGGATGCTGGTGTGCTGCTATTCGGTGATTCTGCTCTTACTCCTGAAAGAGTGAGCCAGGGTGAGCAGAGTTGTCAGGCTTCAGAAGTAAAATGATAGCTTAGCAGTGAGAACATCCTTATAGATGGGTGAGTTTATAAGAAACACTACTTTAACAAGTGAAATCTTAATACAGGCACAGATAGCACCTCAGCTTTGCCCTGTATGGGAAACAAGCTATTTCTACTAGAAACACTGCATTTTCCTCAACTTAAAGAGAAGTCTAAAGAGCAGTTAAGACATGGCTTCTTAGCTCACCTATCTGCTGTTAAAGGAATTCCTTACTATGAACTTTTCTAGGAGTAACTTATCTGAGTCCCAACATGAAAAAATACATAAATACGAAGGAAATTTTTCTCTCTTCCTTAGTTCAATGCCTGCTGTTTCAGGTACAGTTTCAATTCACAGCTGTGCTGCAGATGCAGCAAATGATCAAAATACAGTGAAAATGAAAGCTTGAGTATGAAACCTCAGAAGAACTTGCTGACTACAAGTCAACCACTGTGTAACAAAAGTACTGGTATGATATTCTGATGACATTCCACCTGTTAAATACAAAAGAAGCAGATGACAAAAGAAAACAGGCATCCAGAGCTTCCAGCTGTTAGTTCATTATCTCCAGTAAAAATGTATATTCACTTCTATTATATTCCAAGCAAAAAAGTGCAAGTATGACTTTGCCAACCAGCAGCATGTCACATATATATTGCAATTTTCTCAGCAATTTCAATATAAGCAATGAGTTACTGCAAATCATACTGCAGGCACAATTCAAAGCCATTAAGATATCAGGTCATCCTGTTATACAATTTAAAAGTCATATTTTGGGATCCTCAAGCTTCTTCCAAAGTTAATTTTAGCATCTACCATTCAATAGAAACCTCATTACAGTGGACTTCCTTTGAATTCACAAAAAGCATTAGAAAACTCTCTGCCCACAAATGCTGCCCTGTGCAATAAAGGGTAAGGACACTTTCTGGCGGAACAGTGTCGGGGAGGGAGATGATAGACAAAGAAACTGCAGGGTAATGTTGACTAGCCATGACTTCCAAAGGACATGAGTTAATTTGTGTCAGCTGTCCTGGAAACTCACAGGAACTTAGTGCTTAATGTCAGAGTCATGCAAGTCATCCGATTCTTCAGCACAATGGTGTTGCATACAGGGATGGTCCACAGCAAGACCTCTGCTGAACATGGCCCTGTTACATAAAAGACCTTTAAACATTTATTTTGACCACAAGCCCTTGCATGAAAAAAAATCTTGCTCTGGTTATAGTAAACCAAACTATTACATTACAATAAATAAAAAGCAACAGTTTCTGTGAGAGTTCAGCCTTTCGGTAACCAGACACATTCCATGATTCCCCTTTTTGAAACTATTGCAATGCAAGATTATGACTTGATCTTGTGATGTCATAGCACCATAGAACCACAGAATAGTTATGGCTGGAAAGGACCTTAAGATAATCTAGTTCCAACTCCTCTGTCATGGGCAGGGGCACAACACACTAAACCATGTCACCCAAGGCTCTGTTTAACCTGGCCTTGAACAATGCCAGGGACGGACGTCCTCTATTTGTACTCTTCTTCTCTGTCATAATTTGTAGTACCATGATAGGTTAATATCCCCAAATTCCAACAGGTACTTTATTATATACGTATGTCTTTAAGACTGTATATACTTCCAATACATATTAATAAATTTATTCATATGTTTAAGTAGAGGGAGTAATTGCATTTTTTATCTGGGGAACTGTAGCACACGGTTCCTCATGCTCACAAAAGCAAGCATAATTATAACTTGATCTCTTACTAGTCTATTTATTCAGGCCATGTTTCTGTTCATGTGCTTCAGCGGAGAAGAAGCTGTGAACCCAAACTTTCCTAATTTTTATGTTGGCGATGTTCCTACTTTGGGACACAGGTGTGGAACTAAGAAATGAACTGCAAGTGGCTTCAGGATGAGAAAGAAGAAGAAAAGCAATCTGAACACAGTGGCTATTAAACAGAATAGCAAAATACCCCTGCAATCATGGTCTAATATCAATAATTTCAAGACTATTCCAAACAGATGCTTAATTCATATAATGACAACCTATGTCTTCTTGTAGTTAGCCTTCTCTCTCATACACATCTGTTTTCAAAATGTAACCTTTAAGAATTCAATTCTTGGAGTTTAACTAATCTGCTTTCTCTACTAAAGCATGAATAATATGCTTAAGTATTGCTAATTCAGCATTGAAAAATAAATTACACTTTAAGCCAAACAATTAACCCACAACTTCAAAATGCATCTATGTTTCAATGAATGTTGCAAGAAGAAATAATGAGGCTGCCCCCTCTGCTGCCCTCATCTTAAAAATCTATGAAAATTTCATGGGAGCAAGTAATATTAAATGAAGTTGCTGCTGACTCAAAATTCCATCCAACAGGTCATCATAAAAGCAGTCTTACTCTGCGTTTAAAAATTATGCAATAGTGGCTCTTCTTGAGATATTCCCAGAGAACATGTACCACACACTCTTGTTGGCACAACTTGTGTCAAAAGCCGTAGGTTACATCCTTAGGGAAATATACTGCAATCCAATACAAGCTGTTCTGAATTTGGGGCTAATCTTACATTTTTATTCCACTGAAAACTTTTAAGTTACCTTTGACAAA
>JASSUY010013843.1:0-12318 GCA_032466535.1 Forpus xanthops
TCTCGGCCGCGTCCGGCGTCTCTCCCGGTCCCGCCCCACCGCTATGGCGTCTTCTGCGCTCCGGGGGATGCTCGGGAGCTGCCGCCTCCTCTTCCTCCTCCATAGAGGAAGCTCCAGCAGCGGCAGCACGCGCGCTGGCACAGGTACCCAATGCCCGGAGCATAGGAAGATGGGGGGGAAAGGGCAGGAGCTGCACTGCGCTGGTATCCCCAACCCTGGTGTCCTGCAGCTGATGGGAAAGGGCTATGGCAGCCTGTTGTAGGTTATTTCTCCTGAACTGGCAGGCTAAACTATAGGTGTTATAGTTAAACTGTGATTGTAAGTTCCCACACACACACACACACCACACACACCCCCCATCACTTCTGCATTGCAAAAGATGAGTCCAGGCAAGCATTTATTACTCTGGCTGTTTTTTTTCCAAGGATCCTGTGCTGATGAGCAGTAAGTGTGGAGGTAGTTCCCCTCCTCACACGTTGGATTAGGAAGGGATTAAACTGTTTTAGTCATTGTTTTTCAGGCAGTCTGTTAATTCTTTTCCAATCCTGTACCACCATAAACGTTCTTATGGTGTGCACAGACTCACACACTGTTGTGCCTGGAGAAGGCTGTGGAGACCTCATAGCAGCCTTCCAGTATCTGAAGGGGGCCTATAGGGATGCTGGGGAGGGACTCTGCATCAGGAATTAGAGACAGGACAAGGGGTAATAGGTTTTAACTTACACAGGGGAAGTTCAGATTAAATATAAGGAAGAAGTTCTTTACTGTGAGGGTAGTGAGGCACTGGAACAGGTTGTCCAAAGAAGTGGTAAATGCTCCATCCCTGGAAGTGTTCAAGGCCAGGGTGAACAGAGCCTTGGGCAACTTGGTCTAGGGTGAGGCGTCCTTGGCAGAGGGGTTGGGACTAGATGATCTTACAGTCCTTTCCAACCCAAAACATTCTATGATTATATGAATCATATGAGGTATTGCTGGAGGTTTTGCGCCATTATGGGATTATGCTCTCTATTTGTGTGTCCTTCAGAATTGTGGCCCTATTTCTTTTGGCCTGTAGGTGTTTCTTTCTTCCCGTGCTTCTTATCACCACTTCACAGAAGCCTGTGGAAGTTGCTAGCCTTTGACAGCCCATAAATGAGCATTTGTTGTGGTGTCTGAGGGTTTCCAAGAGGCAAACTGCCAAAGCTTTCAGTGATACCAAAGGAGGAGGAAGGAGCGCAACGTACCAGCAGTTGTCCTAAGCCAGCACAGAGAGCTGCGCTGGCCAGGTGGGTGATACCTTGGGTGCCCATTTCCAATCAGAGCCTTCTCAGGTGATGTGCTGCAGCTGTTCTCCCTATATGGCGCACAAAATAGAAAGCAGATACAAAGTCCTGCACTCGCCCCTGCTCTTATGTCTCTGAACTACCTTCCTATGCTCTGTCTCTACCCATGGAAACTTGGGGAGGATTGAGGTGATGATGCAAAGCATGAACAGAGTCTAAGATGAAATGGTTTTAAAATTAATGTGAATTATCTTTCTGTATCCAACTGAAGGCTCAGGCTCTCTGACTAAACAAGCTGAAGCAGCTGCTGCTACAGACTGGAAAAAGAAATTGACTCGGGAGCAATTCTATGTTACAAGACAAAAAGGAACTGAACCAGTAAGCAAAAACATTAATGCTATCCAGGGCTAAGCCACGTCCTCTGCCTGCTGAGCAGAGAAAAACCTGCTTTGGGGAGCTGTCACCACTCAGTTGCTTACTCTGCCTTCCTGTGGGTGAAAGATAGACTCAGTGTACTGAATTGGGTGGATTCTGTTCTGATCCAGACTGGTTTGAGGGTAAAAAAAACATTCTACATTCTTTTCATATTTTGGTGGGTTTGTCCTCTGGGATTCTCTACTGCTAGCCTAGCTGTCTATGTGGCAGTAGTGGAGACCTCTCCAAAGGGGAGAGAGATCACACTTTGGTCCTATAGTCCCCTATTTTTGGACCGTATGTAGATTAGCCGTGTCAATCTTATACATAGCACTCAGTTCAGGAGCTGGGTTATCCCTTATGTGCCAGGTCACCAGCCACCTTGTCCCTGTGCTTTGCTTTTTTCTTTGTTGGAGGCCAAGTAGAATTGTGGGTATCCCCAGCCCAAAGCCAGGGTTTCTGCATGCATGGAGCATGTACCATGAGATTAAATCACATGAGCCGTGCCAAAACCCTCATCTGTAAAATAAGGATCCCAATTCCAGACCATGCAAGGAGGAGAGAGTCTCTTTGTAGAGCTACTTTGAAGTCGTGGCACTCCACAGCAGAGCCCTGGTCTTTGGAATGCTGCACATTTCACAAGTTCCTCGGAGGCCACGACTGGCCCTGGTACCTGGGTGATTTATGCATCTGACTGCTCTCGAAGTTTCTGGGGGCAGGGGGTAGTCTTCACTATTAACCCAAAGGCATCCTCCCGTTCATTTCTCTAGGCTGCTAAAGTTTATTCTTCAAAGCCCCCCTGTGAAGCCTTCTTTTTATGGTTTTTCCCCTGTTTTGAATCTGATTCCTACATGCTTGTTCCAGATGGTGAGCTTTTAAGACCTACATTATTAACTTCCCTTTTTTTCTTCCTTTTTTAAAAGCCATTTAGTGGGATCTATCTGAATAACACAGAATCAGGAATATACTGCTGTGTGTGCTGCAATGCCCCACTGTTCAGGTAACACCCTCTAGATTTCACAGTATCCTTAAAATATCCAAACTATGGCAAGAGGAGCAATATATTTTCATGAGAATGGAAGCCTAGGTCAGAAGAACAATCCTTTGGTGCCAGAGTGCTATGTACAGGTTTTCCAGCATATCTGCTGATACAGGTACAAGATAGGCACTTTTCTCAAGCATATGAGGATCTCCAGTGGCCAGCAGATGGTACTTTAAGGTCTGCCTTTTTCTCCTGCCACACACACACTGTCCTTTCTGATTGAAGATAATTCTCTAAGAGGTCCCTAAGCCGCAAGCTGCCACAAAATACATGTATTTATGTGTGAGTATTGCTGGATGTTTGCTCTGTTCTCTTGCTCTCCCACAGCTCTCTTCTGCCACGTATGCTGCTGGGCTGGAGAGACTTTTGGTCTGCTTTAGTCTAGCTGTTATGTTCTTACTGCCGGCTCCCTCGTACTGGAGCTGAGATCTTCTCTGCACCTCCACCCCCTTCTTGCTTCCTAAAGTAAATTCCACTCTTTTTGCCTTTTTTGGTTACATTTACTTTTTAAAATCTGTAAACAGCTGTGCTGTTAACCTCTGTGCTCTTTACAATACTATATAGTTTGCAGCTTCATTAAAGTCTTAAGTAAAAAGAAATAGAATGCCTCGAGTAGGATATTCAGAGGGCGTTCTGTTCTCTGTAACTGAACCAGAAAAGACAGTTCCTCATATTTTTGATCTAGAAAATAGCCTTTATTTATCCCCAGCTGAGAGTTCAATGGAATATGACTGATAAGCCCATATTTGTGAAGACTTTAAGAGATGCTTCACAGATCAGAACTTCAATGGGAAGCTGAGGAACAAGAGATCTGGACAGTAAGAAAGGGGGGGAAGGTAATGGCTGTATTAAAAATAAACCTAAACTAAGCAATTGAATGGTAAAATTTGAGGCTAATAATTGTGAACTGTTAGCTATCCTTTGGCAAAGTACAGAAAACTATTGTTATGCAAATGAACATTTGCTTAAATGTATCTTTTTCAGTAGAGGTTTGATAGTAGATGCTTTTAGGTACATTCACTTCAGAACGTAGAACTCACTGCAGAATATTCTGAAGACAAATACAAAATCTCACAATACCTGTGGAAAATTCAGATAAATGAGAGAATTTGAAATTATTAAGCTGCGCAGGAGTTCCTTCAGTTCCCTCAAATGTTCCTTCAATTTAGGTTTCCTTTATATTAAACAACAGATATTGACAGGCCAACATGAAGAGAGATGGGCACTGGAGGGAATTGCTTCTGCTACTAAACTAATAACAAGACAACAGTATCGCCGAACAGTCATGCTGCTGTTTGCAGTATCCACTCTCAGAGAATACAGGCACTTGTGTTTAAAGCATAAAATAATGCTGAGCCTTACAGGTTGATGCAGAAAAATTAAACCTCCCACAAACTTACAGAAAAAGAAATTAAAAAAAAAAAAAAAAAAAAATTGAAAATTACTAAATCTGAAAAATTGCCTGAAAATATATTTTCCATGAACGCCTATGTTGTGGAGGACACTAAATATGAGGGGAAATGGTATTTGAGAAGAGATTCATTCATCGTGTTTATTTCCTAGTGCATTAAAAAATTCCCTTTCTTTTCCAGATGCATTAGATCATTAACTACGGGTAAACATGAAGTATTTCCTCCTTTCTTTCAAAGTATACATGTGTATGTATGCATTTATACCAGAATTTATTACCTTCTGCTACCAAATACTCATTTGAAAGAGTTGGAAATACATGGAACAAACCCCTAACCTTTATAGATAGCAAATTGTGGTGCTTTAATGAAAAATCAAACCTTCAGCGAACCATAAACCTACAGCTGAGATTCATACAGCAAAAAGCACTTTTTAGAATTATCTGGATTCCATCCAGGATGACTGAAATAGGGATCAAAGTAAATGACATGTGCTGGAGGAATGGTGTGTCGAAGGGTAATCTAATGCATATGTTTAGGGAAAGTCCATTTATCCATAAATTAAGTGGTGAAATACTTCAAAGGACAAATATGATCTTGAACAGCAATATTTTTGGGTACTAAAATGTTTCTATTAGGGAATCTAAGTGATATTACTGTTAGTAAAACCACACAGAGACCATTTCCATTGAGAGCTAGTTTAACATTTCACAAGACTGATCCTTTAGCAGTGGAAAACCTCTACAATGAAGTGAAGTATTGTGAGTGGCATGTAAGGGACGGAGTCAGTTAGGGTCAGATGCAAAACCCACATAGCATTGAAGACCTTCCTTGACTCTACAGGGTTTCAGAGAGGATTCTTGTACCTGTATATGAATAAGCAGAAGGGTCCCTGTGTCAAAAGAGTTCTGATTGAAATATTTTGAAAATGAGAAAGAACCAATGCAGGTACATGTCCAGGAAACTCGAGAGCCATGTACAGACATTTGTGTTCCCCCAGGTTGTTCTTTGGGACTCTGGCTGATAGGCAAAGTATTGGTGTGGCTTTGTAGCAAGGAGAGGCCAGGAGCCTTTTTTGGCTGGAACGAAATAGGCCTCGAGCCCTAAATAGCTTCTCACACAAACACAGAGTCTGCAAATTGTATTTGCTCCAGTGCAGCCTGCTTCTGTGCCGTGTCCTATTTCTCCAGTTTAAGGGAGGGAGGAGATAGAAGAGCATTTCTCATGGATCTTTATGAATTGATGGAAAGGACTGAGCAACAGTCCCCACAAAAATTAGCCTTTGGTCATTCTGTATTTGCAAATTCCCCTTTATTTCCACAGTTATATTGCTCAAAGACAGCCCTGTACAGTTAATTACAAAACACATGCTCAAGCATGTCCTGTTCTTTGGGTTGGATTTTTTAAGCTTTATGCTCAGCTTGTTTGTCTTGTGTTTCTAAAAGGCACTGCAGGTAAGATTTTTTTCCATGCTATTGACATCCCACCAAAATATCCATGATCTGTACTAGATACTTTGCTTTAAATTCTGTGTTAACTAATGGACTCACCCTGTAGCAGAAAAAATGCTGTTGGTGTCTCCATCCACCACTAGATGCCAGTAAGAGCATTGGGTTTGTGAAATGGGATAAGCCATGGAAAATGGGGAGGAAACGGTCATGCTGGGTCTCCGGACCACTTACCCCAGGAGTATGTGAGTCTGTTTTCATTTCTCACTCTAATTCACACTAGGTCACTCCTAGTCAGGAGAAAGTACTTCCTGCTATCAAAAGTTGAGCAACTTTTAAACAGGGGGGATTATCTCATTTCTGTATGCAAGATCCTAAAAATATTTTGTTCATCTTTTCCTACATACTCTAGGTTTTAATATGCAGCTAAACAGGATTAGTAATCCTGGATGTTAACAGGAGGCACCCACAAGTGCCTCAGTTGTTGGAAAAAGCTTTTTTCAGGCTTTATAGAATGTCGGTCTGTCAGTGAAACAGAGACAGCGAAGCAAAAGCTCATGTTGTGGACTGATTGAGAATTCCCTTTGGAAAAGAGCTTCCAGCACAGTTTGATGCCAGTGAGAAAATTTTTACTGTGCCAAATATTATTAATAGCAGGGACGAGGGAAAAAATCCAATGTTCTGATGAAAATCATATTTTTTGGTAAAATGTCTGTTATTTATTAAGAAGAAAATCTGATTTCCCCTGTAGCTCAGAAAAGAAATTCAATTCTGGGACTGGATGGCCATCATTTTCTGAGGCATATGGTACCTGTGGCAGAGATGAAAGCAATGCTAATATTATGAGACGACCAGATAACTCATTGGGATCAACTAGAACTGAAGTTGTCTGCAAACAGGTATGTTTATTTTGGAGGTGACACCAAAAGACCCACATCTTAACAAATAAATTTTCTTTGTGCTCATGAATGAATCTACTAAATACGGTAGTGAGAATTACTGTTAGTATTAGTGACTGTCACTGCAACTGTTCAAACACATGAGTAGTTTGAAGTATCAAATATAGGCGGTTTGGGTTGAAGAAATGATGTGTCTAGGGAGAGCAGTTGTTTAACTACAGCCAAGGGCTGGAGTTTAGACAGAAAACATATTCAGGTATCTCAGGTGAACTGCAGGATGGAATAACACACAGTGGAAGGAACTCTGAGATTTAGCCTATATTGCAGGGGCAGTTCTTCCTAATTCAGCCCTGGTAAATGTTTGCTGAAGCTGTTCTTAAAATATGCAGTGATGGAGACACCACAGCCATTGAAACTTACTACTGTTTGCCCTGCACAGCAGTGATTGTGCCCTACATCTTCACAGCTATCTTCTATGGGTTCTCTTGTTCCACAGAAGCCACCCTTTTATGTTGAGTAGCTATTCTGACTCCCTCAGTCATGTCTTTTCTAGGTTAGAAAGGCCTGGTTCTTTTTATGCAGTGTTTTTTACTGTTAACCATCTTGCTGCTGTATTTTGCTGTCCTTCCAATTGATCCTTTTCTTTCTTGAGTACAGTGCAGACCTGGACATAGCACTGCAGTTGTGCCTAGCCTGCTTCAGAGGCTGTGTAGGTGTCTTATAGATAGTGCTCCTGACCTTACACCCTTACCTTTCCACAGCCCATGACCCATACTTCTTTTAGGATTTGCTGTAATACCCAGGTTGTCTTCCAAAGAACTGCCACCCATGACCATTTATTTCCAACCCTAAACCTGTGCTATTTATTACTTTTGTTAAGGTATAAAAGTATGCAGTTGGGTTGAATGAACTGCATCTTAGGCTTTTGGGTTTGGTTTTTTTTTTCCTTGTTTTTCCGAACTGTTAATATTGCTAACACTGCTCTCCAGTGTGCTTGCAGCCCATTCTAACAGGACTAGGTATTATCTGCAAATGTAACAAGCATCTACTTCAGAGTTAATGTTTGCAGGAATATTCAGCAACCAGCTCTCAAGAATCCCAGGTGAAGATAACCTTTCTATTATATAATGAACCACTGATAGCTATTTTGAGTTCTGTTTCTTCCCATCAGTATTTCTGGGGAAGAAATCCTAGCTGACCTGTGAGAAGGCCCTACAGTGACTGCCTCAACTTGACATTTTCATTATATATTGAGATGTTCTAAATCCTCTCATTTATTTCCTATCAATCCATAAATTGCAGTGATAATAATGGTACATAATTTCTTTTGCAGTGCGACGCTCATCTAGGCCATGTGTTTGATGATGGTCCCCCACCTTCTGGGCAGAGGTTCTGTATAAACAGTGTTTCGTTAAACTTCAGACCAGACTCTGATCAATGAGAAGTGGATCTGTGTGGCTTATAGAACATCCTTTTACTGCTTATACAACAGGCTTGTGGAAAAACTCACACTTTAAATACAGAATTTTTATGCCACTGCAGCTTTGCTTTCCAGCTGAGTTTTGATAAAATACATATTTTTGTGTTACATCTTTGGCAGTCTGCTTTGTCATGATTAGTGTGATGTAAATGTTAATCTGCTTATTGTAATTTTTAATTAAAAATAAAAGATCTGTGCAATAGTTCACATTCATAATTATCAATATGAACTGCACTGAGGCTGCTGAAATGAAGTACTCTCCTGAACCTGACTTTGCTGATGCTGAACAGTAGTTGTGGCACCCAGGAAGACAGATGTACAAAAGCCAAAGGTTTTACTTCTGTAAAATCTTCTAAAGGGAAGTAAAAATAACATGAATCCCCAAACAAGGTTTGTGGTGGGTTTTTTTCCTCTGATGTGATAGGTCTTTAACCAAGCCAAGTGACTTTTCCATGAACCCATAAAAGCAGAAGTAGGGCCTAATTAAAACTATTCCAGGCAATGGAACCAGTGAAGACACAGAGTCTTTCTTCTTTAAAATCAGTAGCTTTGATTCTGTGTCCAATAGCTGAAGTAGGGCTTGCTCCAGGAACTTCCTCTTACAGAATAATATAATTAATAAATAGTACCAATATGTGTAATATATCCACACTTCTGTATATTTCAGAATCCCAAAATAAAAATGAATGTGATATTGACTGTACAGGGAGGGGGTCAGGAATCAGCATCAAAAAACATGTTCAATAAGGTGATGCTTTTGTTGAAAACATACCTTGTCCTTATTTGTGCAAGTTTGTAAATAATTCTGTGTTCTCCCAAGCATTGTTACCATGGTTTGCTGTAACAGAAAAATAAATTGTATGTTTCTTATTGAGCTTTCCCACTTTCGTGTTTTTTCCAGAGAAAATAATCTCTGAGTCAGAACATCAGCTTCACTAAACTGGCTGGATTTAAATGCTTCCCTGCTGAGAGTTACTAGGCAACATCTCATTTGGCTTTACCTATAACAGGCTGTTTCCATTCTCCCCACTTTGGTTGCTTCAGTAATAAAAAGGGTGTGTTCATTTACTAGTGTAGTCTTAAAACTGTTTAAATGTCTTCAGAAAATGGACCTCTATTCCACTGAATTTGCCTTTGCTCCTTCTGTCTTGGAGCTCTGTAGCTTTTCATTCCCCTGTACTTTCTACAGGAGAACTCTACAAGGCCATAACTTACAACATATCAGGGCAATGATCCCTATAGCCAACCTAAACCAGAACAGCACAAAGGCCACCAGAGGCATGAAGCAGACACTTGCTGCTACTGGTTTTATGTAGTGTCATAAATGATGGTCACACTGGCATCAGAGGTGTCTGTTAATGGCACCCACATGCTGCCTGCTGTGCCTGCGCTGCATCATGCTCTGCTATGCAGAGATGCCTTTGCATCACCTATTGCCATCACCTGCCTGTTCTGACCAGGATGCATGTGCCCAGCCTGCTCAGGTCTCTGCCCCCAAGAGTCTTCACAGGCTGTACAGAAATTATTGTTCTCACATGCTCTGAATTCATGCATCCCCCATATCCTGATATACCTTCTTTCACTGACAAAACAAGTATCCACACATAGATGTGTGCAAACCACACTCAGTTTAGTACCTTGGATGTATGTGATTGGTGAAACCTGCTCTTAGTGAACTGGCAAGTTAGTGACTACTACTGAAAGATGAAGCTTGCCTGAGCAGAGAACGCATTTATACCTTAAACATCACTTTATGCAACTGGAGACGTTTGGTCAAAGCAGCAGCTAGTGCCTTTTCACTTTGTACAGGAAGATGACCTGAGGAAATAGTCCTGTTAAGGCCCCAGTTTGGCTTGTGCACTGTTAATTACAGACATGTAATCATATGAACAGACTCATATCTTCAGGGATAGTACCTGAATTGCACTACGCTGATATGTCACCAAGCAGACAGCGTAAAGCACAACTCCACTCCCCACAGAAACCAGACACGAGTTAAACAACCTTGTTCTGCTTATTCAGAAGAAAATTGGGGAAAGAGGAGGGTTTGACTTTCATCACGTCTAAAATCAGAGTAGTGGCACATCGTCTTTCAGTGTCGTGGTGTATCCCACAGTTTGGGGTAGCTATACTGAGAGGTATTTGAATATCCTGCCCCTTACCCCTCACTGTAAATCTGAAAGTGTTTAGGTGTCTCTGCATACCCATGTGTATATATTGGTAGAGGAACAGAGGAAATCATTTCCTTTGCACAAGCATGGCTAGTAATCAATTTGGAATAAAAGCTAAAATCAACAGAAGCTCTCCTACCAGTCCTAGCCCTCTCTATTTCAGGCAGCTTGCACCTCTTCTATTAAAACACAGCCATATAAATGAATGATGCAGGACTCAGCAGAAGAAAAGGGAGGGATGGGTAGGCAAGGGAAAAAAGTGTGGAGGAAATGGTATGACCTTCTTCAATTAGCTCTTGTGATGCCTCTTTTTTTTCAATGTCTGACTCTCACATTCTCTGCTGTATCAGACAGTGCCTGGAACTGTTTTCATAGCAATCTTGAGTACTGTGGTAGGCGTAAGGCAGAGGTTGCTTAACAGATCCATCCTCTTATTACATTATCAGTTGCGAAAAATTACATGGATCAAATGGGTTACTCCTCAGTAGTCCTTTATAAAATGGCATCTTTGACAGCCTTGTTTTCTATTGTTTGTCTTACAGTGCAAGATGGGGGGAAGCGCCATGCTCATTTGAGTTCAAGTTAATCATCTCTCGAGCTGAGCATTACTAATGTTATCCTAACAAGTAATTCTGAGGATGCACCAAGATCTACATGTATAAAATTGCAGGCTGTCTGTGTCTTTGGTTTTACCATTCCCTCTGCTGGCTTTTTATTCTCTACGTATCAGCTTGAACTTCTATATTTCACTTGTAAGATACGTCACAGCTTGGTCCCACCTTGTGTTTTGTCTCAGACATGCTGATGGTACTGGCCTGTGCTCTGCCAGTAATGTCTGCCTTTGTAAAATTAGGGTCAAGGTTTCTTCAAATACATTCTTGAGCTACCAAAACCAAATAGGAGATCCATCTAAGACTATGCAAGGCCACTTAGTTACCCTGCCTCTTCCTGGCCTCTTTCCTGAAATTTGCATCTCTCAATATGCATATAGAGCACATCTGGTGTACTCTGACAGTTACAGCAGCCTTAAAGATGCCACTGTTACCTTGTGTTTCATGCATCTGCCAAGGGAATCCCCGTGACATTTCCCATCATGTATTTGAGCTTATGTCCCATGATGATTCATTTGTGGATGCTAGTTTTACATCTATAAACAGAGTTGTCATGTTCATGGTTTCATCCTTGTGTGATGTAGACTGCTGGACGTTCAGGACCTCTGACTGTAAGCTCTTCGGGGCAGGGAATTTCATTATCTTCTGTGACTGTGGTACCAACCACAACTGGACAGACCCCAGCTAAAGGCTCAAAGTGTTATTAAGAATAATAAAGACCAATAATAATGGAAGACACTACTAAAGTGTATCATAGGCTACGAGAGTTTCCACATGTACCTGCACTGACTTTGTTTCACCATAGCAAATGCTCAAAAGGCCAGTTGCTTCTCTGAGCTGTCTGTAGGCTGCCAGGCAACTGCAGATTTATATTCTATTGTTCACATCAGAGATGTTTTTCAATATTGTCATTTCATTAATTAGTTCCAATGATGATACATTTTTATCCCATTGTGGCTTCAAATAACCTTTTTAGAAATCTTAATTGAGGTTTCTACATAATTCTTAAGAGGCTTTAACATCTAAAATAAATTATTTAAAGACTTTCTTAGTTTTCACAGCATCTCTACAAGACAAGAAATTATTCTGGATTTTACTGAAGGAAGATTTGATGGGAAGAATTTAATTGACTTGCTCAAGACCACAAATTAAATTTGCAGCCAAGCCAGAATTGGACTCTGCATGGCTCCTAACAGTCTTCCTATCTTCACACTCTGACTTTTCTAAAACTTGGTTTGATACTTGATTGCTTGGTAGTGGGGTGGAGTATCAGAGCAGAGGAGGTGTAATTAGCATATTTTTTTCCAGCTATGGTATTAAAACTAAAGCTAAGCCAACTAGGGCAACTTTGGCACATAAAGAGCAATATTTGACCTCTTTCTCAGAGCAAAGGTGGTATAGGTTTGGTTGGGAATTAGGCCACAGTATTCTCTGGCTGTTGCATGTTGCCATGCAGCCTAAAATCATAGAACCATGGAATCGTAGAATCCTAGAATAATAGAATACGTAGGGTTGGAAAGGACCTTAAGATCATCTAGTTCCAACCCCCCTGCCATGGGCAGGGACACCTCCCACTAAACCA
>JASSUY010013845.1:0-20103 GCA_032466535.1 Forpus xanthops
TGGCTGCCCCATCCCTGGCAGCGTTCAAGGCCAGGTTGGATGGGGCTTGGAGCAATCTGGTCTAGTGGAAGGTGTCCCTGCCCATGGCAGGGAGATGGAACTGGATGAGCTTTAAGGTCCCTTCCAACCCAAAACATTCTATGATTCTATGATATTCCTCAGTGCTTCTTTAGTTTGCACATTTTGCACTTTTATGATTCCATTCAGATGACAATGTTGAAGTATTTCTGAAACACAAATTAATTAATCTTCATCAACTGAAGCAAGGAGAGGTTCAGTGACTTCCTCAGTGACATGAAAACCTGCCTTGAATCAACTCTCAGGCTGCAGTTCTGCACATAGCAAAACACTCAAGTCCAAAAATTCACCAGAAGTTTTCAACAACATTCCTCTACGGCCCTGCTCTTGTTAAGGTAATGCAAGTAAAGGAAGGAGTTCTAGCTGCAGAAATAAACTAGTTCATAAATCACTGCACTGGGCCAGAAGTCAGATCTCTCTGCTCCTCAATCGTCACAGCAGATTTGCTGATATCTGCAATTAGCTGGAGCAGCAGAACGACCTGTCATCCCAAGCTAAATATCACAGACAAAAATGAACAGCAAGCATCGCCATATTGTCACATCATTGCCCAACTAATACCAAAAAGACTGACAGCAAATTGCAGAGAAAGAGATAACAGCTTTGCAGTACGAACAGCAAATGTCCTTTAGAAGAGACCTGTCCTACAAACTTAAGCCAGTTTCTTCTTTTAAGCTAAATAGACAGCTAGAAGACCTATCAACTAATGCAGATCAAAACTAAAACCAGAAACACAGAATCCCAGACTGGCTTATGTTGGAAAGGACCTTAAAGATCATTCAGTTCCAACCCCTGCCACACGCGCATGGACACATTCCACTAGACCAGGTTACTCCAAAGCCTCATCCAACCTGATCCTGAACACTGCCAGGGATAGGCAAGGCTTCAGAAGACACACTACCTTTTGGAGAAAACATTCTTTTCTTTCCTTCTCACTAGAGAATTTTGAAAAGTATTTAAAGGAGAGCGATGTTTATAACCGAACTGAAAACAAGGCAGAACCTTATTTCTCCTTGTACTTTGAAAGTCCCTCTTTGAGATACTCATGTAGGCAAAAGAACATCATTATGCAATGAAATACAGTGTTAGCTGTCCAGACAATAAGTAATGGGCTTACTGCAGGACTAGGGAAACTATCAGTTCTCCAAGTGCTTTAGCAGTTGTTTTCAACCATTTTTTGCAAAGGTATTTTATTCAAACTAAAAATACAGTGAAGTACATGCAGCTGAAAGGTAAGATTAACTGAACAAGGTAATATTAACTCAAGTATCTATTGCTTCAGTACACAACTCATTCTAAAGAGCTGCACTGCAACAAAAAAAATACAGTAATTCACTTTTTACCTCTGAGCTATGCATTCATCCTATTTTTTTATTATTTTTTTTGGAAGACAAGATTAATTTAATATCCGGGAATGCCAATTCCTCCCAACTTGCAGGGATTATGAGGAGCATTGATATGCACAGTGCATCCTGAAAGATTTGTTTTTCTTCACTGATGATAGACCAAGGTATCAAAGTTGCTGATTCACCTCTTAGCTCAAGCTGTGTTCAGCATTCTGGTTAAAACCTTTAAGCTTCAAGGCTTGATCAAGCATTAACACATGACTAAAGCAGGAGCCCTTGGTGCTTGAGAACAAACACAGGAGCGAATAATGTAGTGTTAGAGATCATGCTGGAGATTTTTTAAGACACTGAGTGCATTTACCTCATTGCATAGTGAAACCACCTTTTCCAACTCCACTGCTTTAATCTGTTTCCATGCATGCAAGATGTTTGTGAAACAATGTGGGATATGCTCTCAGGTCAGAAAACAGACATAACTATTGACTGCAACTGGGTAATATACACAACTGAGGAGATGACCTCTATTTTCACTAAGGTGACAGAAGCCTCTTCAAACGAAAGAACACGGTGTCTGAGAGGATCGTTTGCTTCACAACAGGAAGCCAATTAGAACAGATTCAAAAGGTCAAATTATCCAACTTTCTGATCTTACACTGAAATCAGCAGAATTATTCGCACAGACAGACAGAAGGAGCATTGCAGTAGTGCATGATCAGACTAAAACACATGGCCTTTCTAATATGCGATTCTAGTCCTTCCCTACTTGTATTTATACATTAGTAGAAGCTTATTTTAAATCAATCATATTAACTAAAATTAACTTAAAGTTTTTTAATTTAATGCTGATGCAAAATCTTAACTGGACCCCACCTCACTTTTTGCTTCATGTGAGAAGAAAATAAAAGCAAAGTTGAAATGTTGCTCTTTAAGTAAGGCTCTACTAAGGATGTTAACACCACAGAGCAGCAGTGAACACTGAAGAGCAGTCCATCACTTAAAAAACAGCTTTGCTGCACCCCTAGACCTTCACAAAAATATTGCCCAGCCTCTGAAAGCATTAGGATGTCAAGCATGAACAGGCCAGTGGCTACAGTAGCTCAGCCAACATTTCCATGGGACATAAACTAATGCCTGACACACTGGTCACACATTAATGAGCTTTTCTAGTAGAAATTGGAGGTAAACCACTGCTATTTCTTTGAGAAATCTGCTTTGGTTCTCATAAAACTATCTTTTGCACAGTCTCCCTTCTTAAGAGATACATATCCCTTGTTGCCATGTACCAGCTCTTCCATGTCATTTACAGCTGTTTCCAGTTTCTCATCTAAGGGGATCCACAATGTGATACCAAACCCAATACCTTGCAAAGTAACAACAACAGTAGACTGCAATGAGACAGCAACAGACTGGGATGAGACAGCAAGAGCATCTCTCAAAGGAGAAAGGGCTGAAATCACTGCATTACTGGCATTTTAAGTTGCTGAACAACACTTCTCTTTGTAATAAGACTGGGATTTCATTACACTGGTGTTGGCTTGAAACATCTTCACTGTGATCAATTAAAATAATTCACACTAAACAAGATCAGGATTCAGTCTCCATCGTTACTTCTGGTGCTGTCACACTAATTTCTTGTCATGACCAAAACCCATGCCACCAAAGACCAAAAGGCTTGCTAGAACATGAAAGAAACACACTTCTATTTTGTAAAGTAAATTTGGTCTTTTATGCTTCCTTTCCTCTAAATACATATGGTCCTTTTATTACTGCCTTGGCACCATAGCACTATGTTCCTAGAAGCCCAGAATCCCAGATTGGTTTGGGTTGGAAAGGACCTTGAAGCTCATCCAGCTCCAACCCTTGGCCACAGACAGGGACACCTTCCACTAGAGCAGGTTACTCCAAGCCCCATTCAACCTGGCCTTGAACAGTGCCAGTGATAGGGCAGCCACAGCTTCTCTGGGCACCCGTGCCAGGGCCTTACCACCTCATAGGGAAGAATTTCTTCCTAATGTCTCATCTCAATCTCCTCTCTGTCAGTTTAAAGCCATTCCCCCTTACCCTGTCCCTCCAGGCTCTTGTCAAAAGCCCCTTTCCAGATTTCTTGTTGGCCCCTTTAGGCACTGGAAGCTGCTCTAATGTCAGCCTGTCTCCAAATACATGGAAGATTCAGAATTAAAGATATAAATATTTATGCAAGACAAACGGAGACAAAGGGACAAAGAGAGGCACAACACTTGTGCCAAACACATTGCACCAGATGCTGAGATCAATTTTTCTACAGCATTGCCAACTGTCCTCAGCATTTGTTCGGGATATTCAGTGACAGTGGGTTAAGGCCAAGGTAAGAGGAAGGCAAATCATGCACTAACTGGGGCATCTGATGCTGTTCAGAATGGCAATTGCCTCTCTCTGTAATAAGCAGAACACATGCTAATGCGCCACACTGCACTGCAGCCAGGAGGAAAGGTCAGGCTTAACAGAGGACTGCAGGACATGCTGCAAACCCAGCATCTATTTAATCACAGCAATGAAGCCAAGAGCATTAGCCACGGGTAATCTTATGATTTCTCAAATACACTTTGACATGTTAAAACAATATTCCACCAGAACGAGAGGCTGCTTGTGCCACTGTGGGATGCTCTGAAGCTATGCCTGTCAATTTTGTGGATTTATGTCAAATGTGCAGGGCATTAAACAACATGAGTGTTATCCCCCTTTGAGCTTTCCCATTAAATGTACCCCCATGACAAGGTACTTCAACAAAGATATGCTGAAAATATTTGGGCAATAATTTCACACAAGTGTTCTAAAGACTTCATATTAATGACGTTACTGAAAAAGGCACCAGATAAAGCAGAATAAAATCACTCTACCCAGAAAGTCTTCAGTATTATTTCACAGGAAAAAACTATAATCGCAGAACTGGTTTGGGTTGGAAGGGACCCTAAAGCTCATTCAGTTCCAACCCCCTGCCACAGGCAGGGACACCTTCCACTGGACCAGGTTGCTCCAAGTCCCATCCAGCCTTGCCTTGAACTCTGCCAGGGATGAGGCAGCCGCAGCTTCTCTGGGCACCCTGTGCCAGGGCCTCACCACCCTCACAGGGAAGAATTTCCTCCTAATGTCTAATGTAGAAAATCAAAGAAAAACTAAGTGAATATATTGCAGTGAAAATCAATCCTCAGCACATTTGCAACGATTTTTATATTATTTCCTTTTTCTGGACTTAGGGGGAGTAGGCACCTACAAACACACTTTTCTTATGCAGAGTTACAGGGGTAGCTTTATTAATAGTAGAGATTAGCATTCACTTATGTTTCTACAATGAAATGTGATCAAGAGATTTAGTCAAATAAATTGACTTAATACAGTAAGAGCACATCACCATAATTCTCAATGACTTCTAACACATTTGTCTTAATATGTATAAATATGCCAATAAGCTCTACTACACTAATTCTTAGCCAGGTCATTGTTATAACCAGTCACATGGGCAGACTTACAGCAAACGTTTCCCAAAGTGTACTGCTGCCATGAAAGTATGAAAACTGGGTTGAACCTGCCACTGATGGAGCCAAGTATGTTTAACTGAGAAAACTGGATGGTGTTTCATATTTCAGATTACTGTTCCCTCCACTACCCTCTGCTCTTTCCTTACAACCTGCTGTATTCATTACTGAGAAGCTCAAACTTTTCCTTCCTTTTGTCCCTGAACACTGCCCCAGTTTGTGCTCAGTTTCCAATTAGGATTGAGCTGCAGACAGCTGATCAGCTGGAGTCAGTCAGGAGAGGTGGGAGCCTTGCGGGAAACACTGGCCTCTGCAGATGAACTCTCAAAGCTCTAGCATCATGTTTCCATGCCAACAGACAGCTCATGGAGAGGTACTGAAGAAGCAGTCATTGTGAAGACAAAGTACTATTAATTTTACTTCACCTGCCTCCTGGAAGGATCATTACAGAGGTAATGAGCATCTTGATACAAGTAAACATGATTCAGAAATAAAAAAATTAGTTTCTTACCTTATTCTCCACAACATCTGTGTACCTTCCAGTCAGTCTTAATTAGCAGAGCACTGGAATTAGGCATTCAAGGTGCATCTACTTCAACATCAGTCTGTTCCCAGTGTTTGCTGCACTCAGGTCAGGAACTAGCCCTTTCTGCGGTTTAACCACTCAAGCTAAGCTCTGGCCTTGGAGTCTCTTGACCTGAGATTTCAAAACCCTGCTGCCCAGGTAACAGCATGTCAGCAAGGTGCTCTGGACCCTCAGAATGTACCAGCCTCAGGCCAACCCCTTTCCAGTCTCTTAATTCTGAGGTTATTAGAAGCCACTGCTGTGAGTCTCCTCTTTTCCCTTGCCAAGTGCATTTGGCTCACATTAAAGGACAACACAGGCATCAGACATGAGGCTGAAATAGCAGGCTGAAGCGTAACAATAGGTACAACTACACTGGTAAGTAGATGTCTACCTCACATCTCCAAAACGGGTCGCCTTCAGCACAGGATGGAGCTCATATCCAGTGATGCACCAACTAAGATCGGTTAAACAGCCAGGTTCCCTGAAGCAGCATTTTCTAAAGCCTCATAGCCCCTTGGGCCTCACCACTCTTTCTGCTTGCAGGGCTGTGCTCTTAGCCCTGCTTAAAGATTCTTATTTCCTTATTATTTACATCAGTGACTTAGCCCTTGCCTACCCCACATCTCTGGAACCTGCCCACTGAGTCTCATTCTGGTCTTAGGTCGAGATCTATTTACATGACCCAGCAATAAAAGCAAAGCTAAATATATTCTAAGATAGAAATAAAAGTCTTAAAATGTGTCTTGGGAGGAATTTGGAGTTACACATTCAAAAGCAGAATTCACAAAAAACCCTGGCTCATGTTCAGGCTACTTCCACCGTGGCCCAGGCAATGCTAATGCATTGTGCTATTTCTGGCCCTCAAACTAGGTTACCTGGCAGCAGCTTTGCTCATGTGTTGGAGTTAAACACTCTGCCAAAGATCCACAGCTGGCAGCTTCTCTCCTCAGGACACCCATCCCTCACAGGATCCTCTGGGTGCTGCTCACAACCAGAGTACTGAGGAGGTGGTCACACTTTGTCCATGGTCACATGAAAAAGATGGAGTAAGAGGCAAAAGAGGCAGTAGTTGGTAAGATATGAAAGCTGTCTCTCTCCAGAGCCATGTCCAGGGCACAGCACTCTGCTTTTTCAGTGGTTCTGCTACCTGAATTACACAAGCAGCAAAGAGTGTGGTCCTGCCACCTTCACGACTGAGCTACACAGACCTAACCCCTTCGCCTTCCCACTGCTTGGCTCTCACACTGAGGAAGGGCTCGTATCTGAGGCTCCCTGCGTGCTGTGTTACTGCAGGTGGTGTTCAGCCATTACAGAAAAATTGGGTGGTGGCTCTGCTACCTATGGTAGTACCTCATAAAGCATGGATCAGACTCACTAAGGAGCCCTATCTGCAGTGATGGCAGAGAGGGAACCCTCTTACGAAGGCCCTGACTAAAGGCCAGGAAGTCAACTATCTTTGTGAGAGAAACTACATTTCAGATTCATCTCACACATTGGTTTAGGACTGGTCACTCCCTACCACCCTCCCCTCATGTGCTTGCATCATCCTCAGAAACAGAGCTGAAATGTCTTGAAAAATCCAATCTGTGCCTTCTCACAAAACCATACAACACATTTAAGGACTGGATTTGTGATAGCCAGAGTAACAACTGTTATGGAGTATAAACAGCTACACTGTAAAAGAGAAAATGCACTGGTTGAACAGTACACAGCTATCCAGTTATCCTCTGAGACAGTACACACCAAGCAGGTCAAGGAAGGAGATTCTCCCCCTCTATTCTGCTCTGGTGAAATCCCTCTTTGAAGTCCTGTGTCCAGATCTGGGGAAACAATACAAGAGGGATGTGGAGATGATGGAACAAGTCCAAAGGGCTGGAGGAGCTCTGCTACAGAGACAGCCTGAGAGAGCTGGGCTTCTTCAGCTAGGAGAAGGCTCCTGAAGAGGAGACCTTAGAGCAGCTTCCGGTGCCTAAAGGGGCCAACAAGAAATCTGGAGAGGGACTTTTGACAAAGGCCTGCAGGGACAGGACAAGGGGGAATGGCTTTAACCTGACAGAGAGGAGACTGAGATGAGATATTAGGCAGAATTCTTCCCTGTGAGGGTGGTGAGGCCCTGGCACAGGGTGCCCAGAGGAGCTGTGGCTCCTCCATCCTTGTCAGTGCTCAAAGCCAGGTTGGACAGAGCTTGGAGCAACCTGGTCTAGTAGAAGGTGTCTCTGCCCATGGTAGAGGCTGGAACTGGGTGACCTTTAACATCCCCTTCAACCCAAACCATTTTGTGATTCTGTGCTCTATGCAGCAGCTTCAGCAAAGCTACATAAACAGAGATCATGAAATCAGAGAGGTTGAAAATCCAGCACTTCATTTTAAAGGGTTAAGCTGCAGATGGCTCAGCTCCCATGGGAATAGTAACAGAAAGCAATGCCTAAAACCTGTAATTGATCTACTCTGTTTAACAAATACCCCTTAACTTCAAACAAGATGGGCATTACATCCCTACTAATTTTCAAGGCTATTTCCACATCTCGTGGACTTTAATACAGTAATAAATTGAGCATGGTGGCAATTTGTCCCCAAAGTTTGCATCTCCTATCTACTGGCTTCATTAATGATCTCAGCTCTGTCTATTTAAGCCTGTTTAATGACACCATTCCTTGTATTGGTCATTAATGGCTTTACAGTTTAATGCAGCATGACAAATGAACACAATGCATTTCATACAGCTGCAACTACAGTAATGCCTCATTTGGTATGCCTACCAAATGGAAGTAGAACAAGCAGACAAAAATGTGCTAGAAATGCAAACTAGCTTAGGGAAAATATTTGGAGTTTACAAGTTGCATGCTGCTTCAAGATTTTCACCTCCCTGTACACAGCTGAATTGAGTTTTCCTTGCAGTTTAGGTCACAATTGAATTAATTCCACCAAAAACACCTTTAGATTTTGCTGATTGCTTACTTTCAATTCAGTCCTGCTGCGGAGCTGCTTCATCTGAATACACATATCTTAAAGGTTACCAAGTCTGGAAGCTGTTTTGCATATAAAAGTTTGTTATACTAAGCACCCTAGTTTGGGGTTTTTGCGTGCCTTCACGGTGTTTCTCACTGTGATACTATTTACAAACTGAATGCAAGGGCAATGTGTCACTAAGACAATGGTGAAACACTCGGATTTCTTTTCTTATACTACTTGGTCTACTTCTGTACTTCTGACTATTCTTCTGTCCTCTTCTCACAAGTGACTTCCTCTCCTATCCATGTAGCATTTCTTTATATTTTTTGTAATATCTAATGGTTATTATCCTTTCTCTGCCTTGATGGGAGCCAAGGGTTATGACTTTGTCACAGGCAGTCTTACTGCACTGTAAGAGAGTCAGATACAAGATGTACAACCTCATCTTCTTGAATAGGTTCAACACCCTTCTCCCTGGGGATTACTTTAAAAGTCACGCTCAGTTTAACTCACCTCTCTTTAAACTCCGATCTCCATTAGTCTTTTCATCTCCAAGGCAGAAGGATCATCTTGGAGTAACTACATGAGTAGCCAAGGGAAGAGCTACCAATGCCATCTGTCTGGACTTCTGTAAAGCCTTTAACATGGTCCCCCACAACATCCTTCCACTAAATTGGAGAGATATGGATACGACAGATGAACTGTTTGGCAGATGAGGAATTCCTTGGGTGGTCACATCCAGGTAGTAGTGGTCAATGACTCAACGTCAAAATGGACATCAGTGATAAGTGGTGTCCCTCAGGGGACTGTACTGGGACCAGCACTATTTAATGTCATAATGACACAGAGTGATTGAGTGCATCCTCCAGAAGTTTGCAGGTAACACTAAGCTGAGTGGCTTTTCAATCTTAAAAGAGGGCTTATAAGAAATCTGGGGACAGACTTGTTAACAGGACTTTTTAATAGTGATAGAACAAGAGGTAGTGGCTTTAAATTAAAAAGGGTCAACTCAGACTAGCCATAAGGAAGACATTTTTTATGGTGCTGCTGGTGAAACACTGGAAAAGGCTGACTAAAAAGGTGGTAGATGCCCCATCCCTGGAAACATTCACAGTCAGGTTGGACAGGGTTCTGAGCAGCCTGCTCAATGCAGGGGGGTTGGACTAGATAATCTTTAATGGTCCTTTCCAACCATGCTATGATTCTATGATTTTTTCACCTCCTTTTCTGCATCAAATTCACAAGTTCATCTCTTGCTCTAGCAAGAGATGCTAGATTCATCTCAATGATCTAGCTTCATTTTTCCAGTGCTGCATTTTTCTCTCAGCTAACTAGCTCAGTAGTGCACTGACTGTTCCTCAAATTCCTTACCAGATTACCCCATTATCCATAGCTTGCTCTCATGGATCCCTCTGCTGTCTTTCCACAATACTACTTCCAGAATCAGCTTCTGAAGGCAGCAAACCCTCAAGCACATTCTCTTCTAACAAAAATTATTATCCAAAAAAAGAAGATATAAGCCTAGTGGAGGTGGCTGCTCTGTCTTTCACTGTCTAAGAATAAACTTCATTATGCCATGAGAAACTTGTTAGACAACTGAGTGACAGAATTATTGAAAGATTACATTCAAGAATTAGCTGAAGGTGGTATAAGGATGAATACAATCTGCATATAAATTCAGTATTATAAAAGATCTGTTTTAGCAACGCTTCATGTAGACACCAAGTAACTGGCTACTGGATGAAAGCAATTATTTTAAACAGAGATTATTTAAGAAATTACAGGATAATACACAAGAGCAATGCTAACATCACTGACACGACTTTGAAGTACTTCAGGAAACCTTACCCTAAAAAGAGCCACATACAACCCTCTTCAAATGAATTGCTTTCAAGGGCTGAAGCACCTCTGCTATGGAAGCAGGCTGAGAGAGCTGGGCTTCTTCAGCCTGGAGGAGAGAAGTCTCCAGGGACACCTTAGAGCAGGTTCCAGTGCCTAAAGGGGCACACAAAAAATATGGAGAGGGGGTTTTGACAAGGGCCTGTAGGGACAGGACAAGGGGGAATGGCTTTAACCTGACAGAGGAGAGACTGAGACATTAGGAAGAAATTCTTCCCTATGAGGGTGCTGAGGCCCCGGCAGTGTTCAAGGTCAGGTTGGATGGGGTTGGGAGCGAGCTGGTCTCGTGGAAGGCATCCCTGCCTGTAGCAGGGGATTGGAACTGGATGAGCTTTAAGGTCCCTTCCAACTCAAACCATTCTATGATTTTATAACACTCCTATAGCTATTCTTGACTGTATTAACTATAGCAAGGGATGTGATCCCTTTCTTTCTGTTCCGATCTTCTAAAAAGGACTAACTACTGCAGTTACTGCAGAAATAAGCCAAAGGAAATTATTGTATAGCAAATACTTCTGTTCAGCAGAAAACTGCTTTGACACCATGCATACTCAGCGTTGGAGCTGATGAGTCTTCTCATGGTCACTGAACCCACAGACTTTGATTTTTCTCTCCCCAGAGGTTATTATAGATTTCCATTGGTTTGTGCACTGAGGAAGTATTTTCAATCGATTCCAGCCCTGCAGTATTAAAATAACAATCTCAAAGGAGTGTACTTTAAAAGACCCTTTGTGAGTTTTGCTATTCCTGTTCACGTATTTTACCCATTAATTATAAAATACTGTGCAATTCGGGGGGGGAATGGGAGGGTGGGGTGTTGAAAAAAGTCAGTTTAAAGGCATGGCTGAAAGGGAAACTAAGCATTGTGCAGCCAAAGAGTTTGTTCCCTCATGACAGTTCATGACGTCCAATATAAAAAAAGAGAACAGCCTTTGCACTACTTCACTACAGGAAAACACACCTTGGCACAATGTCCCTATAACCTCCCAGAGCTCTAGCAAGTCTCTCTCTTGAAACAACATCCTGACTCTCTGAATTCTTCTTTAATCCAACCGAAGCTTCTCTAAGGAAGAAGAAAAAGTCAGCAGTTATTCATTCTCTATCCAAAGCAGGGTCAAAGCAGAATTAAGTGAGACTTACAGTGACAGAACAAAACACTGAATGGGTATAACGTTTCTTGAGCAACACTCATTTCTATGCTATGAAGTAATCCTGGGTCTTGTTGGGGAAGAAAATAGCAAAATGGTCCACTGACAAAACAATGCTCCTCTCAGAAAACTCTGATTCAGTACAACTATGTTTTCCATGGAACTATCAATACCATTGAATAATCTGATTGAAAGGCAGTAAGGTAACTCAGAGCTTATTTGTACCATCTTTGGTTTCAGTCCCAATTTCTCCCATGTCAAATAACACTGATATTTTTGTTACTGGTTCTCATTTTGCATCCCCAGTAAAGCACTGCCTGTCAGCCTGTCAGCAGCCTGTCTGCCTGCCATCCACACTTTACTGTTAATGAATGATAGCTTTCCAAAATGCATTTTCTTTTCTTCGCTGGCAGGAAAATCCCCTCTCTAGTAATTTATGAAGTGTAAACCAGCTGCAAGGACCATTTAATCAAGTTTAACAACAGTCCGACTTTTAGCATGGTACTTCTGAAGTAGTCCAGACTTATTCAGAGACTTGGGATACATAACAGGCAATCAGAAAAAAAGACCATTTACCACAAGATCAGTATTTTAAAGAATCATAGAACAGTTATAGGGTGGGAAAGGACCTTAAGATCATCTAGTTCCAACACCCCTGCCAGGAGCAGGGACACCTCACATTAAAACATGTCACCCAAGGCTACGTCCAACCCGGCCTTGAACACCGCCAGTGATGGAGCATTCACAACCTCCCTGGGCAACCCATTCCAGTGCCTCACCACCCTTACAGTAAAGAATTTCTTCCTTACATCCAATTTAAACTTCTCTTGTTCAAGTTTTAACCCATTACCCTTATCCTGTCACTACAGTCCCTAATGAAGAGTCTCTCCCCAGCATCCCTATAGCTCCCCTTCAGATACTGGAATCCTGCTATGAGGTCTCCACGCAGCCTTCTCTTCTCCAGGCTGGAGTTATTAGCAGCTTCTCCCTCCAAGGTTGTGTGACAGGATACGATTGCCAATGTCTTCCCAAACAGTGCTGGGTGACAACGGAATGGTATAACCCTTCACAGAATCACAGGCTGGTTTGGGTTGGACAGGACCTTCAAGCTCATCCAGTTCCAATTCCCTGCCACAGGCAGCAACACCTTCCACTAGAGCAGGCTGCTCCGAACTCTGTCCAACCTGGCCTTGAACACTGCCAGGGAAGGGGCAGCCACAGCTTCCTTACTAAGAGCATATTTTATATTTCATTCCCCATGGTTCAGCATCAGCATCTTACCAAATTAAAGATGGCACATACATTATTTTCATTCTACCCTTCTATCCACCCCAGCACAAAAGGTTAACTTTAACTTTGCATGGTGCTTGTTGCTAAGTCCCTCTACCAATACACAAGAATAAAAATTACGAACTACTGACTTAAAGCTATTTAAATAGGTATTTGAATTTCCTCCCAACATTTCCTCAAGCAGGCAAAAACTAAGTGCAGCAAGCATGGCAGTAACTCAGCTCAACTCCTGCCAACCCTGCCCTGCTTGAAAAATAGGATCTTTTCTTCTGTACAAAGTAAAATTAACAGACTAGCCCCATGGTATGAGTAAGAAATAACTTCAAATGTAGTGGAAAGATATTATACAAAAAAGAGAATTTACACAAGCACACTACAAATGAAAAACAAGGAAATTACTGATAAAGTAGTACCGGCAATACTATCTTCCAAAAGATGCAGGACAGAATCAGATCAGAGGTTGCCACAAGAGCTGAGGCTAAACCAAATCAATAACAGCTTTTTGCTTGCAGATTGCTGAAAGTGACAGGAATGCAATCAAGAACAACAGACCCACAGAATCGGGGCAGGGTTCTTCAGATGCTGCCTTAACCTATTTTCAAGTTAAAGTATTAGTTATGGTGACTTAGCTATAGGAAATTGCTTGAGTAAGTTGGCACAATTGCAGTATTATCCTTATTTTAGTAGACGTGAATGTATAAATATTGTTCAGCCTGGAGAAGAGAAGGGTCCAAGGAGACCTTAGAGCAGCTTCCAGTGACCAAAGGGGCAGACAAGAAATCTGGAGAGAGGGGTTTTTGACAACAGCAGGTGGTGACAGGACAAGGGGGAATGGCTTTAACCTGACAGAGGGGAGACTGAGATGAGACATTAGGAAGAAACTCTTCCCTGTGAGGGTGCTGAGGCCCTGGCACAGTGTGCCCAGAGAAGCTGTGGCTGCCCCATCCCTGGCAGTGTTCAAGGCCAGGTTGGATGGAGCTTAGAGCAACCTGGTCTAGTGCAAGGTGTCCTGCCCACAGCAGGGGGTTGGAACTGGGTGAGCTTCAAGGTCCCTTCCAACACAAACCAGTCTGGGATTCTGTGATAAAAATTGATGTGGCTACAATGCTTAGGAAATCCTTATTTTCAAAACACATAGTAACGTTCTGTTATGTGTCTAGATTTTGATTCTGCTGGTATAAAAGCTGAGCATCTGTATTTACGACACACAGACCAAAGACACACAGGATTATTGAGTATAACCTCACTTCAAAAAATGAGTTCACAATAGTATTCTGTAGAATTTTATCATATCCATAGATTCTTTCATGCTTTTCATGCAAGTTCCCCAGGAGTTTCATAGTATAAGTTTTCCATTGTAATCACACTTACCCAAATAATACTTTTTTCCTAGCCTTGGTATAAAAATCCAGATCCAGCCTCCACACAGACACTAGATGCTTGTGGCAGGACACTGATTGTTGCCAGTGTTTTTGCATGCTGAATTCCCACAGGTTTTCAGCTGTGAACTGACTTCTTCATCTTGGTCTCCCCTTCAACATCATTCTACAGAAGTAAAATCTCAAGAGACAAGTAGGGGAAAAATCACTCATCACTACCCTTTATCCCCACTCATCCTGATGAAAACAGATAAATCATGGCCAAAAGAAACTCATCTCATTCTGAATCCACATTTCTCTCACATTTAGAATTATTAGCTCAAATGGAGTATATTGTTAGATATTGCCAAGGTTGACTATTTATCAGATTAAAGCAATCTCAATGTACATATATATATAACACACATATATATACACAAGCTACTTAGCTAGGCAATTCTTCAGCATTAAGTAGCTTGATTACCTTATCACCAGACTCACATTTCTCATTGACAGAACACACCAACTGTTAAGTTGGTATATTAACTTTCTTCTTGTCATTTCAAACATAACTGTTTTGCCTGTATTATACTGCTCAGTAACCTTCTGCAGAGTCTATCCTTATCTCCTGCTTTTGAGACAAGCACAACTAAGGTAGTCTCAGGAGACACAGTAGCCAAGATCAGCTTCCACATTTCTAACACAAATGAAATGTGAAAATAAACTTGGGTCAAGCTTTATAACCTTCATGGAACAATTCTATTATCCTCTTCTTGCAGCTGCAGAGCAATAAAGCTGCCAATGAAAAAAACATCTAAAAAGTCACTATGTATTTGTGGTAGGATCAAACCTGTCAGTATTGTATTGCTGCCAAACTGACTTCCAGGGTGCTAAAAGTTATGTGCATGTTCCTTAAAAAACAATCTAGCTGCTCAAATCTGGAGCGGTACTTGATAAATAATTAGTTTTGCAGCTTAAATTTACACTGACCTCATTATGACCTTTGGATTTCACAGGAATGCCAAAAGAAGGGAATTTTACATGCAGAGATCTTTCACTGAAAGGAAGCACAAACGGTGAGATTAAAAGGGTGGAAAAACACACCAAAGTTGATTTTGGAAAGGCTTCTCTAAGTTACTGGCCTGCTTAGCTTAGGCAGAAATTTTGAAGAAGTCAAGCTTAGAACAGAATAGAATCAACTAGGTCAGAAAAGACCTTTAGGATCATAAAGTCCAACCATTACCCCAGGACTGCCAAGGCCACTATATGGACACAACTGCATGATCCTAACCCTACAGTCTCTCAATCAATAGCTGTATCTTTACATCAGAGTGTCAGAACAAAGCTCAAAATCAAATTAATTCTCCAATATAAAGGCCTTAAGAGAGCCAGTGTCATTAGAAGATCAGATTCTGAATTATCAACCTAGCAGTATCCCTGTGTAACTGCCCATGTTGTCATACATATGGGATAGGAGTACAACCCTATCAGTCCCAGTTTTACTGATCAACATGCATTTTACCTTCCAATAAATTGTATTACTTCCTACAACAAAAATTGAACACAGTTTTCAGCCTTTGTTTCAGTAGAGTTAGCAAGAAATACTGCTTCCAATTCATGTTGACTGATGCATATACAATGATGACTACTGTTCCTGGGTGTTTCTGCAGCTCAAACAATCCTCCATTATAATGGTTTGGTCAAGACTGTACCTGCAAGCTCAAAGAATCCTCCATTATAACAGTTTGGTCAAGACTAAACAAACAGAGGTTTCAGTGATTTGTTTCTTAGAAGGAAGGTTCATATACTGGTTTGTTGATGGGAAAATGCAGTAAGTTCTAGCTGATGTTGAAGAAGTGCAATGTTTAAATGAAAAGACAGCAGTGGAAGAATAAAAGAAAAACTAAAAAAGCAGAATAGCTGCCTGATGAATTCAAAGAAATATGATAAAGCATCAGGCACCAGACTGCCATCTGGATTGATTTTTTTTTAATAAAAGAATACAAAGCCTAAGAAATAGGCACTTTTTAGTACCTTTTAAAAATTATTATTATTATTCAAAAAAATGAGCAAGTTCTATCACTACTTACAACCCCAAATTCTCTATTTTGGGGATAATAGCATCAGGTAATTTATTAAAAGTTAAAGATTCCTCACACATTACTATTCGCCTAATAAGGTGTATTCAGCTCAGGATATTGAAAACTGGGAAATCATTTTGCACAGTTTTGTGAAGTATTTCTTCTAGCTTATTCTTCTGTGCCTCAATCATGACAAATATACCCCATATCCAGGGAACTTCCAACAAGAAGGGAATGAACCTGGGAGAACACAATCACACTAACTAGCTATAATGCCTAAAAAAGGGGGATTGTATTTGCAGGTAGGCAATGAGGAAGGCCTAACACCTGTTTGGAAGACAGATTTCTTCATCTTTATCCTAGAGTTTTATATGGTGTACTGCGTGCTGGCATGATACCTTCTTAGGACAAGTTCTTCAGTTAATCTCTTCATAGCGTCCTTCTCCAGTCAAGAGATCGATGCCCTTTCAGGCAGAATTTGCCATAAAGGTATTTTAATGTGCTCCAAATGCCTCTCCTACAACAAAGAGGAGCACTGGGTCACCTCAGAAGGTGCCCATGCAGCAAAGCACATTACCAGGCAACACAGATGACTGCAGCTGTCCTCACCACTAATGACAATCTGCTTCCCAAGTGGTGCAGGCAAAGAATACAATGTACAGCAGACTCTGACAAAATCAAAAAATACAAGGACCAAAACGAGTCAGAAGTCTGCCTCCAAAGCTGAATTCTGCAGCTCTATTCTTCTATTTAATTCACAATAGATTTGAGAGATGACACATATCCAATGATTTTACCTTCGTATTCCAAGCACACCACATTTCTTTCAGGAGAAACTGAGGTGAACGGTGGAATTATTTGGAGAAGAAATCCCTCTGACCTTTCCATAGCTATTCTATTCAGCAAAGCTCTCCGACTGTATCTACCACACAATATAATACGGTATTAAAGAAGTGTTCCAAAAATCCAAGCAGTGGTAAGAAAACATATGCAAACAAGTAACTCATACACTAAACGTATTTTACAGTAAGAAATCGAGATGTCATCAATCTACAAGTACGGCGCATAAAGTAACATTTTATAAGGCATGCTAAGTGGATTTCCAAACTTATGCTATTTGTCACACATATGCAAACTAATAAAAGCACTGTGTGCTTCTCCCCTCAGCTTCATGAAATATTTTTATCAAGGTATAAACATGGCAGGCACATTCTCTCTTCATTGGCAGTACATGAGCGTACTACTGAGAGAAGACTCCTCAGACCATGCATTTATATCTGAACCAGGAGTAAGAGGAAAAGAATAGCTCCTTAAACATTATAAAGAAAACTCAAAACCAATCTTAACTAATCCTTCCTACCTAGCTTAATGAAGATAATACTCCTCATGAATAAAGGCATTATGGAACACTTATGTTTCACATCCAGATTTTTCTCTAGGACACCGGTATGTCATATTATTTCATCCCTTCCTCAGTCACTCTGCTCAGGAAGATAATTTTTATCAAGTTCATAGGATATTGTTGCAAGCCCAAAGAATTAAGCAATTACAAACCAGAGTCCTGCAAGAGACTGTAATAAAGACAGATGATAAATGATGCTACTGCAGCTGCATTTTTAAACAGCCAGCATTCACCACAGACAACTGGTAGAAGAAACAGTGCACAAATGTCTATCTACACTGAGAATTCTTAATGCTTCCAACATTCCCCTTTCCATTCCATTAAAGCTAATGGACATATTTTCCCTTGATTTCAATTGAATTTAAGAGCTAAGCTGAATTTAATAGGTGACACCTTTTAAAAGACTTATTTCTTTTTTAATAGAAAGCAAATTCTAAAATGAAATGAGAGAGAAACTGCACCAAGATATCCTTTAAGCTACTAAAGCAGCATCTCACAAACCTGTCTGCCTGGTTCTGTAACATGGAATCCATGTTAATTTGTCCTAAGCAAGCACCTGAATGGAAGTTTAGGATTTATGGCCTGGATCAGTGATTCCTATCAGTTGAATCATTATGCATTATTAAATTAGTATAACTTTTCCTGACACCTGTGACAAGAGCTTATTAGCATTTAATTTGTCCATAAATAGCTCTTTATTTATCCAATATGAACATAAGAAAATACCAACAGCCAAGCTATATACATTAGGAAGAGGATATGGCACTACCATGGTATCTCAGAGATAAAGCCTCTGTTAATAAAAGTAAGGGCCTGTGATCTAAAAAAAAGTGTTGCCCCTCATTTTTCAAATATAGGAACGTAATCAAGCATGAAAGATGAAGTATTTAAAAGTAACAGTCAAAGCAAAAGCTGAAAGTGACTAAGATCAAAAACAGACTCAGGAAAACCTGCCTCTCAGCAGCACTGGTGTCCATGTCTACACTAAAAGACAGATTCAATCTCTGTGGTTTTAGAAAGGATTTTGATTTCTTACTTGCCAGCAACTGTGGGCTTCTATATCACTCCTTCCCAACAGCCAGCCTTCTTCCTTGCTGGCCTCAGAAGAAGCCAGGCTTATCCTTTAGACTAAATCACTGTCAGTCAAGGGCATCAATACAAATGTGTAATTAGTGTGCTTATTAAATCTTAAATTTAAGCAGACAGAAAGCAAACAACATGATATTTATGTGTAAAACAAGCCCCTTTTCAAGTGTGGGTTTAAATATTTTTGGTGATATTCTTCAGGTGCCATGAAAAAGTTCTTAATGGCAATGAAATGAGACCACAAAAGTGAGGCATAGCAAGAAGGAAGCCCTTTCTACTTCGGTATTACTCAGGAACAGATTATTACAAGTGGAATAAAGAACCTCTATCTAATTTTATATTAATTCTGCGCATATATATAAGATGCAAGACAGCTGAAGTCAGTGAAATAAGCCTAAAATACTACTTCAATGATGCCCTCTTTTAGTAGGTATAGTTACAAATACACAGAATAACCTTATAGGACTCAGATTTACTTCTCCTTATCTTCCAAACAGAATGACAAAATCTTTGTATAATGCTCTCTGAAAGATGCATAAATTAAAACTATTTTTTCTCTTAAAATGTTATTTTTGTAATCTCTCGTCTCCCAGACACATTGGATTAACACAAACATTAACATGGACCTTGCAATGGGAAGCATTTAAGAGGTTTCTTCTAGCCAATTGTGCCATCACTGTGGCATAGACCTCGTGTCTCTGTCCTAAACCTAAAATTGAAAAGTGCAGTTCAAGTGAACAGAATTATCTATAACATATCTACACTGAGAGTGCTGGGGTACTCATTCAAACCAGTTCAGAAACAGAGGAAAGGAGGGCTCTTAAAGATGTCAGTAAAAGGCATGGCTCATTAGCAAAGTTAGAACATCCAAAGAACACTGCACAACAGAAACCTGATAAAATTCCTTCAGCTGGCACCAGCATTCTGCATACACACTCCTCCTCTTGAATGGAAACCTGGGCATTAAATAAAATGATTCCATCACATCTAAAGCAGGCATATGTGAACAACTCATTTCAGCAATTAAGAAAACCCAGGTGGCTCATATTTGTTGGTTTAAAAAACACCTTCTCATTTAGTGGTATAAATCAAGAGTAATTGCATTAAAAATTAAGAAATCAAACCAGCACGGAGAGAGCAGAAGATCCATTTAGAGTTATCTAGAAAACAGAATTTCAGTCTCAGGAGAATGTCTGACACTTCAACGCTAATTTCAATAAGAAAAGAAGAGGCAAGTCAATACATTCTAGTGTAACAGATAGGCCTCACATACTAAGCTAAAAATCATAGAATCATAGAATCAAATAATAGTTAGGGTTGGAAAGGACCTTAAGGTCATCTAGTTCCAACCCCCTGCCATGGGCAGGGACACCTCCCACTAAA
>JASSUY010013846.1:0-16164 GCA_032466535.1 Forpus xanthops
TGATTCTCCTTCCCATTTCCTCGGGACTGGGGAAGAAAGAGGGGGGAGTGCGCAGAACTGTTTGAGGGGCCTCAAACCACAACACATGTTTATCAAAATATTCTTAAAATGGTAAAGCCTTTACCTTTAGTTGTTAGGTGCTGGTGAGGAATAGGGATATAAAATAGGCTGCAGTGAAGTTGGCCTTTCATCCACTTGCAAGTACTTTGTGTCAAACTTAGCTAAGGAGCTGTTTCCACTTGCATCCTTGGAAAATGAATGAAATAATTGTGTCAACTGTCCAATTAATTTTGTATATTTATGAATAGAGACTTAAGATTTGGAGCAACACCGTTTTTTGTGTGTGCATACAAATAAACCCACTTTGTTACCATAACACAAATAGCTATTAACTATTGTCATAATCAGAGGAATTGAGATTTTTATTTTCTCTGAACTGATTTGTCCTTCTCAGTTCCACACACAGAGCAGTTTATGGTAAATAACAGGCTATTTATGTACCCTCCAAGTTTTGATCTTCTCTTCACAGATTCCTCTGCAACATCTTTGGGAAAATTGTGTATTTTTTTCTATCATGACACAGAGAACAGGTCAGCCAACTAATCCTATGAATATCAAGAGAAGAGAAAGAAAAGAAGCTCTTCCTAATTATTTTAATTTCTCACTAAAACCACCTCTTAATTCTGTTTATGTTTAATACAAGTGCTAAATCTAGGTGGATTAATACTGATGATAGTCTGAACTGTTTAAGGAATCTCAACCAGGAGTAGAACTTTCTGTCATTAATTTGAAATACTTCCACTTGTGTCAGCACTATTTAAAAGGAATCAATGAAAGTTTCTGAAGAGAAAGCCTCGTCATCTACTCCCAAATGGACTAAATTAATTAAACTGCTAGAGCCAAATCTATGACATGTTTTATATATTGTTACTTTTTATGGATTTGCTGCTGACATAGATTGGATTTAGAAGATGAGTTTTTCTAATAGGACAAAAAGGGGATTTGGGGTGTTTAGGTTGACTTTTGGTTTGCTGGTTTGTTTAGGGTTTTTTAATGTTAAATTAATGCCAAGGAGACAAACAGTAGAACTGTTCTAGCTGAGCATGCCATGACCTTCATATCTCCAGGAAAAAAGAGTGGGAAAAGATAATTTTCTTTATATGATTATCTAATCCATTGGTTCTAAAATGCACAACCTGTGGAAGACAGATCTTTTAAGCATGTTAGTGTGTTGAGAAAGCGAACCTCTTTTTGACTGGAAATATGTTCACACACCGCTTTTTCTCCTACAAAGGACTGTAAGTAACAGAAGTACATGGGAGAGAAGGAACTGATAATTCTGTGTTACAGCTAACAGTAGGTTAATCTCCTTAGGTTCCTTTCGATAATAAGCAGAGAAAAAGTTACATTGGACTGATGTCTGAAGGAGTTCAGATCAGTCTTGCTCCCTGAAACCTATGTCTCAGCAAGGCAGGTACCTCTGGAAGGGTGGTGTCACAGGCTTCAACTTGTCTTTGAGAATACCTATGGATTTCCTTGCAGAACTGAACTACCTTGCAGCTCATAACGACTTATTCATAGGCAGTAATGCCAGGTTTCCATTCAATATCTTATGTGAAGGGCAGCCATCTCCTTTGGTGTGTGATGACTGGATCTCTACAAACATACCATGTAGCTCCACATTGCAGATGCACAGTGTTTGGAAAGGGTGAAAAAAGACCTCCCACATTGGCTTGCCTGAAGCTCCTCAGATGGGGTCCTCATTCCTGCTGCTCTGATGGCAGTGAGAAAGGCATTCTCCCTGCCATTGCCATACCTGGGCATCCTCAGGTGCAAAGCCAAGCTAGCTGCTCTTACGCATTTCATCCAGGAATTTATCTACACTCCTACACAGGTCTTGGAGTGCAAGTGGAAAGAGGGAGCAGACTCTGGTTGAGTAAATAATGACAAACATTTCCATTATTCTTGGAAAATCATTATGTCTTTTTTGGTTATAGGAATAGGCTATGGTTTGTCAGGCATCCAAAAGCAATATGCCAAAATCCCCATGTCTGTACAGAACATAGTCGAGTGAGATTTTGTCCCATGACTCAGATACTTAGGCAATGCAAACAAATAAAAAAGTTGAATGATTATTAATAATTTTATATACCAAACACTTTAGATCTTATTCTTATTTACAGTGAAGACTGGGCTTCATAATGTTTTGAGTTGCGCAAAGATGCAGCATAACTGAAGGAGGACTTGCAGCCTTAAAATTTTCCTGATATATTTTCTGGAAATGTTTTTTACTCCTGATTTTTTTTTCCTCAGGAAAAATGCATTTGCAGCCCTGGAACATCTTGCCAAAGATAACAGGAAAGAAGAAAAATGAAAAAGAATGTAAATGTCCACTTTAATTATTTCCATACCTTTCAACTAGATAGGTTTGCCCAGTTAATTGCAAAAATGATTAAGACAAATGCTATTAGTCACCATTTAAATACTTCTTTAGAATAGGGAAAATGTTGATAACAGGAATAAGTTTATCTCAGGCCAATGAATTTTACCAATAATAGATTTACTGACTAGGAGGTAAATGAGGGCCAAAAAAACCTGAAGAACTGTTAGAAATTTGCAGTTGGAGCAGTTCACAGAGTACTCAGAAGGAGTGGGGCAGTCAGAGGAATGTGGGTTGAGGTTTCCTGTGTTTTGGCCTTCTCTTTTTACAAAGAATGAGTTGTATCTGGAATTAAAGTTTAGTAATTTCCTAATATTGTGTTAATTTTCATTGATGAAGCTGTATTAACAAAGTGATGGCATCAGTGCAGGCATCTGAGTAGAAGTAAACAGAAATATATAAGCCTTGCTTACAGAGTACTGAGGAACTGCTATTCCTGATTCAGGTTCCAGCATTACCCATGGCATGAAACCCTCAGTGATCATGTTGGCATTCAGTTAGTTTCCTTTCTTGGCTTAGTGTACAGTGACAGCCTAGGTGATTTTACATTCACAAAATACCAAGGACTTTGGGGACATATTATTAGGGAAATCGAAGCTGTGGTTAGTATCATAGCAGGTAGGGAAACACCTTGCTTTTCTGAAAAGCTCCGTGCACTGCTCTTCTGGAGTGCGCTTCAGGGTTTTTTTAGCTGTAAAATCCTTTCTGAGAACAGAAGCTTGTCCAAAAGTTCTCTTCAGCATCTAGCCTGATTGAACAAGTGCCTGAGTAGCACCAGCAGTAGTGGCTCCCTAAGGTCTGTATTTTTTCACTACTTCTGTGTCTGTTTCTTTTGCTGTTTTCTCTTTTTATACTATGAATGGGTTGGTATCTATCCAGAAAATGCTTCAAATTTTTTTTCAGTCTTGCCAGCTGTAATTTGATCATGTTGATTTTCTCCCTAAGGCTAATTGTAAATTGAATTATAGCAAGAAAAAAGACATTTGTCATGTTATAAATACAGTAGGAACCTGGTTAGGTTTTTTGATTTTGTGGGCTTTGTTGGCTGTTTTTGTTGATTGCTTTCACAGGTTGAACATTCAGTTGGTGATATTCACTGCTGTAAAAATTGACTTAAATGGGCCTATCAGCTGCTCAGGGTTAATGTTGGCTGCCTACCAACAGGTTCATGCCTCTCAAAACACTGAAGGAATCAGTGAATTAGAGACCGATATAGAGATTGAAATTGAGAGCTTGTATGGCTGGTATGCAATAATATGCAGACTTCTTTTACCTTCATTTAGCCTCTATGTACTATGACTAGGGTATTTTTTTTAATTAATGTTTATGGCTTTTGTCATTCTCTGAGTAGATCAATATCATGCAGCTTTTAACGTTATTTCTGGGAAAGCTGCTGACACTTTCAGGACATTCTGAGGGAGGAGTTTGTGTGTGACCAGGTTGTTTGTCCATTCAGTGTGAAGGCTGAGGGATGAAAAACAAGCTAAACTTGACATTTTTGGAGACTATTGTATTGTTTGTCTCGTAGAGAAAATGAGGCTGACATTTTAAAGCATGCAATGAATGGTATGTAAGTAATGCTGCACCACTGATTTACTGTGCAATCAGCCAAAGTGATCTCTTTGATTCTGCAAACAGCAATTTCTGGAGATGTGGGTAAAGCGTGATAAAATGTTCTCACAAGCTAATAGGCTTTTTAGATGAATTAAAAATATTAGGAAATATTCTGTAATGTTGTTAACTATCATTCTTCCTTGGGCTGCTAACTTAGGAAAAGTATGAGTGAGTATGAGAAAAGCTTCTTTATGTATTCCTGTTTATGTCCCTAATGCCTTTCCCTGGGAAGGAAGGTGGAAGGTAGCTAACACTGCTGAAACAGCCAGCAGAGTGCCAGCCTGAGCTATAAGCTTGTTCACGATTGAATGCATCTCCTTTATTCTGTAAGAATATGGACTTAAACAGTTTACAACACCCAGTACCTAAGAAGTGCTAACATCCGCTAGTGACTAATCTAGATTAATGCTCTTCCACCCGTATAGAAGCCTCTTAAGGAAAATTTTGGCTTTAGTGTGTGTGAGGAGAAGGGATAAGGAAATAATGTTTTTCACTGCTTCCCCTTTCATGTACAATTATAAGAATTTGCTATAAGTTTTGCTACTAAAGTTACTTTCGCTGAACAGTTGCGATGTTTTAATTTCTGCTTCTTTTTCATTTTTCTCCCCTTTGTCCTGGCATGGTGTTCAACTTGATTGGAAGAAATAGACATAGAAAATGTACTGCCCTGGTTGATTAGAATACACCTTTGTCACAGTACTTTCGCTAAACCTCTGGAAAATGGTACATTTCCCCTGGCAAGTCCACTGTTGGTGGCGTTTCTAGGCTTGTGACTGTGTGTTCTTGTGAGCCCTCATTTCCAGAAGTGATTTTCCTAGAAACTTACACAGGATTTGCTGCAAGAAGTGGTCATTCCCTCACCCCTTACAACTGTAGCCTGAATTCATGACTTTGAGTAACCCCGCTTTTTGCTTCAGACCATGCAGTCTGGCAGCATAACTGTTCATTGCCACTCCAGGAGTCACTGACACATCTAAGATTTTAAATTTGTGTTAAAATACTTGCAGCCTGGTTATTGGGGTTTTTGATGTATTAAAATGTGGGGTGTTAGGAAACGTTGTTTCTTGCCTCCAGGAACCTTGTTAGTAAGAAATGTGAATGGGTTTGGATTCCCACCTGCATGCCCAAGGAATCTTAATTAAGGAGTATGCCACTAGCCCCTATAGGGGGTTACATTCATTTTTCTTAAATATATTCCAGAAAAATCTAGTAGGTTTATAAAGATTACCATGCCATTAAATCATAATAGTAGAACAGAATTTTTACTGAACCAGAAAACAAGCAAATGAGTAGAGGCAGAGAGATGACAGCCTGCTGTGAAACCAATGGTTACAAATTGGTTTCCTCTAGTCACAGTTGCCTTTAACTGCTTTAGATTCTCACAGCTTTTCATTAAGGGTCTCCATGTGCCCTTTTAAAGAAGAAAGTGCATGACCCCCTTGAATTTTGGAAATTCGGGTGCAATGTGCATAATACCAATTTGAGATTGGTAAATTGGTAGATTGTTATTTAATGCCTTTTAGGAGGCCAGTTTCTCTACAGGACTAGGTACGTTTCCAACAGCATATGAATAAACCACAGAGTACAGTTATTTTTGTGGTATTTATGCAACTTGTGATTAGAGCTGATGGAATAGCATTTTAAGTATTTTATAAGCTTTTGTTTGTTTTGTGCTGGTTCTTTTTTTAGTTTTTTTATTTTTTTCAGAGAGGAACATTCCCAATAAATATCTATTTTTATAAAACTAATTTCATTTTTTTTTTACTTGGGTTGTCAGTATACTCAGAGTATTCAGTTTTGCTATGCTTTGTATGTATTTGAAGTTTTGCTTCATTGTTTTATTTTCAAAATCACCATTTGTGCTTTTGTTCTTTTCTATTGAACAAAAATTATTTCCTGATGAACCCCAAGTACTTACTCTTTCAGTAGAAATTAAATGCCATATTTAAAGGTATTTCTCATAAAAATAATCACTGATGTTCATTGCTGCATGAGAATTGGATCTTGCCCAAGTTTTGTTCAGTGCTCTTGAAAGAAGTGGTAATGGGAAGAATTTTCAGTGAGGACAGTATTGTCACAAAAAGCAAGCAATCCTGCATTTCTGGAAATAGCTGTTATTTAGATTTTCCAAAAACTCTGAGGTTAATTTTTGGTTAAACAGCCACAGACTTAGTAGATTACCTAAATAAGCTAATCCTCATATTACAGAAATTGGACAGTAATAATCGGAAGAGAATCTTTCATCCTTAGCAGGATTTATGGTATGGAAATTGCTAAACACTTCATAGTGTGCTAGTTTGTGACCTGGGGTTCAGCAGTACAAAAGAATTACAAAGATATATGATAATACAGGACAATAGTTTAATTTCTGAGGTTGTCTGAGGAGCTATGAAGTTAATATCTCATTTCTTCTTCCAGCACCTACTAACCTACAAGATCAAAAGGGTTCATGCAGTCCTGGAAAATAAGGAATTGCCTAACAGGGACATAATTCCCCAAATTATCTCTATGGGTAGAATACGACTTAAAGAGATAACATATGTGATATATCACACACAGTTATAGTTCTTAGACTGGGCAATTAGGCAAGACCTGAGCTAAGCACAGTGCTCCCAGAACCTTCAGCTAAGGGAGTGACCTAGTTTTGAATCAATGGACTGATTCAACTCCTGGAATTCAATATTCATTATGAACAGAATTCATGTAGAATTAGAAATATTTTGGCCCAGGACTCCAGCTTATACATGTATGTCTGGATAGATCTACCTAAAGGAAGCTACAGTTTGAATCTGTATATCTTCATTTTGGCACCTGGTGTTCTGAAACTGTTTAAGTTAATGAGTAATCCTTTGTGTGAAGTTTCACTCACATTGATTTCAAGGTGTTTTGGATCCCAGCCAAATCAGTCAGCCCTATAGAGAAAGGGAGTTCAATTCTGGACTGCAGGGCTGGAGTCACCACCTTGAAAGCTTGTGTAAAAGCACAAATAAATTGATCTTTGTTTGGGTGTATGTTTGCCTAGATTTAACACTACTGTATTTTGAGCTAACATCATCAGCAATTTACAGGAGCTGCTCTAGCTTGACAGAAACCTAGTATTGTCATTGAGATTTTACAGTAGAGCTGTTCTAGAGATCTTAATGCTTACATGTATTAAAGTCCTTGTTATCTCTGTTAACTTTTATTTACCCCGCATGTCATAATGCCCTAACATTAGGGTTAGGCTAACAGCACAAAGGACATTCAGAGCCCACGATGTTCTTTTGTAGGCTTGCCTGGTAGGAGCGTCAGGGCAAATCTTCAAAAAGCAATGTTCAGAAGAGGGGCCGTTAAAGAAGCCTGAGAAATGCAAATCCTATTTAAATAAGGAAATTATGTTCTTCAGTGATCTCAGTAAGACCAGCTTGAGCAAGCTAGGAATGTAAATGAAATCAAAAGATGGACAGTCTGGCTTGACTGACAATAATACTGTATGTGTCGTGGAAAAACTGTAAATGATAATGAGCCAGAATAGCTCAAAATTTTGATGTGAAAGGGACCAGCAGGGTGTGATTTAGTTGAGGATACCATTGGTTCTGGACTGCTGAAATTATTTGGGAAATGACCCATCCTGCCAGAAAGGTTTGTGAGTACAAAAAAAGCAAAGTCAGAAAGGAAAAAGAATTGCTGACACTTACGCTTCAATAGCTACTGTATAAACAAGTAATTATGCCATACTTTTTTGTTGTTGTTGTTGCAGGTTTTGTTGGTTTTCTTTTAAATATCTGTCTGTCTTGTTCAGAATAGGCCTGCTGCTGTATTTATCCAGGCTACAGGGCCAGATGCATGGATTCCAACTCCCTCATCAAGAGTGTATAAAGCAGTGAATGAGAATGGGAGGAATCAATCAAATAATGTGGGCAGATCTGGAATTTATCCTAATTTGCTACATACCCTTGCCTAATTGACGAAAAAAGAATGGCAGGGGATCAATTGGTACAAGAGGGTGCAAGTGAGACGGATGAATATCTTTGAGGCAGTTTCTGTAATAATACAAACATCAACAATTACGATTCCTACTGTTTATTATCTTTCATTGCTTATCTATTATAGTTGTACCCATTTCTTAATCAAAGACTTCATTGTGCTAGGCTGTATACCAGTGGGTATCAAAGAGGTAGTTCTTATCCAGATACTTGATTTCCTGTAACATACAGTGTACACAACATTTGAGCAAAACAGCCACCAATAGTTTTGATATACAAGGGCTAAAGGCTTTTTTCACTTGTAATAGAAATGTTACGTGCCATTATGTGGGCAAAATCATCTGTATACAGTAATTGGAAGACGGCACATTAAGCCATATATCAGTACTCAGTTTGTAGCCATTTGTGATGATGTAATATACTCAAGTGTACAGATCTAGTTTTGGGAGGGAAAAATTGTATTAGAAGAACAGTCTTGGTAGTTATGTTTTCATAATGTTATGGTAGCTCTGATCAAATTCAAACTTCTGTTGCTTCAGTATCATTCTTGCACAAACACTTTTGCAGTAAATGTGAAAGCTTCTAAACATATTTTCTTCCTTTGCCTAATTAAAAAAAATGCAGGAAAAGTAAACCAACAAAAGATAATGAGATACACTAGAATTTCAAAGGCTCAGTCTGTATAGTTAAATAATAAGTGAAATAGTACATCACTTATGGCTGTATCACTAATGGTTCTAAATTCTACTAGATTTCTAAACTAAAAAAAAAAAAAAAAAAAAGTATTAAGGTCCTGGAAATTTGAGTTTCATTAACTGAGGATCTGTTCCACACTTGTTGGCTTGATTGCGTACTCTAAACTGGAAGATTGCAGAAATAGTCTGCACACTAATTTTAAAATACTTGGTGATAAATATGCTTCTTTTTAACATGGCACAATATAGTTATACCTATTATGGAAGCATTCTGATTATTGTAAGTATCATCTTTAAAAAGATATGTATCAATTTATTCCAGCAGTAAATCTTAGATTTACTTAGATCTTCACAAGATCAATCGTGCAGCTTTCCAAAAGGAATGAGTATTAAAGAGTTGATATCTCATACAGTGCCTGCAAAGATTAGAATAGCTTACCAGTGTACATCAAAGATTTATCCACCTTAAGCTCCAACAAGAGAAGTAGTTTTGGCTTTTTTTTCACGCTTGCACATGCTATGTATGCATAAATGAGTAATGTTGAGCTGAGATGAAGGGGAGGTGAGGTATATCTGATTCCAGCAAAGACAAACATACAGATGAGTAAAAGCTATTTTGTAGCATCTAGATGCCATTCTCATAGGTAACAAATGTAGGTGGAAGCATTTCTGTCTTAATTCAAGAATGTTTATCTGTCTATTCTTTATTTGACTGTCTTCCCCACCTTAAATGTAAGAATGACTACATGATTAGGTGACATCCTTCTTCAGATGGAAGAGAATATATTTTCTATAAATTAGTTTTATTATTTATTGTATTGTGCAGGGATTTAAATTAAATTCACAGCTTAAGTATATTTAAAGTGTTACCAAACACAACCATCTGTAAGGGTATTTAATTTAAAATTGCTAACAGGTAAGTTCATGGATCACTGGTAAGCTCGAGTAAATGGGAGACTTTCTCACTTTGGGGAAAAAATGCTGCTTGTAATAAAAGAAATACACTGCTGACAGCAGAGTTGTGCCCTTCTGCATTTTCATAGTGATTTCTTCATCCTGAAGGTTTCCCCCAGCCCTGTTATAAATGGGAAGATTCCAGCTGAGTCCACTGAGATGTGGCTGAGCCCCAAAGAGGGTTCACTTCCGGGACACTTTCAGAGCTGAGCTCATCATCTGAGGAGGTACATTTTTGATAAAGGCACCCGAGTTATCCTCTTCTATGGAGACTTTTTCTGTGCTTAGCTCTGAGTCAAAGGCTTTCAAGAGCAATCATTTTTCAAACTCAAGTTTGATATTATGCACTGTCAATGTCAATGTCATTGTCCTGAGAAACAACAGAAGTTTCTGTTCTAGGTGTCTCTCTGGAGCTATCAGAAAAATCAAGCTTAAGTGAGCACTTGACTGGTTTTCTCTCAGTTTCTCTGCATTAATCCTTCAGTAATCTCATAAACACATTGAGGTCTATGGTGTGAATGATGCATACAGAAGGATTTTATTTACTGAATTTACCATGAACTGTTTCATGGTCCATGCATTGTAATGCTGGGTTATGTTTTGGGTAGACAGTGTTTCTGTACTAAAAAGACTCAGAAATATACTAAAGCCAAATACTGCATGACTTGTGGAAAAAAAATATCCTGTTTATAGCTGTAAACAGTAGGCAACAGCTACTGCATTAGGTTAATGGAAGTCATGATATAGTGTCAGCCTGAGATTTAAGACAGGATCTGAAAAAACAGATTCTTGGATAAAGACAGCGTCAAAAAGCAGGGTGAGGGTGGAGGAGGAAGCACTATATAGTTTGTATACATTTTAGAAATTATATTTTCATCCTTAGAAAAAGCTGATTTTGAAAAAGCAACCAAGCACAGTAGAAGACCCAACCAGTCTCTCTATTATAACAGCAGTTTAATCAGGAAAAAGCCAACCTAATGCAATTATTTTATTCTAAGTACTTTTAACCACTCTGTGTCAGCACTAGAATATTGATTGTTAGCAATGGCATGTATTGTGGTATGCTTTTGCACATCATACTGATTTCTTAGGGTAGCTGGGCATGAATCAGTTTCTAGAAGAGTTATTTGCTCTCCATCTACCAGACATGGAAGTTAGTGATGAGCTTAGACAAACACTGCCGAACTCATGTCATGACTCTCAGTATTACTGTCTTTCTCAAGGCTGTGGAAGAAAGCTGTCTTTGGATACACTTTGCTCTCATAAAAAAATTCAGAATAAGGTCTGTACACATCATAAGACATATTTTTGTGTTTTAATACACACAGTGACATTGAAACTTTGGAATTTGCCAGGCTGCCACTGGCAAATTTCATCTATATAATAAAAATCTGATTTGATTTAATTTAAGTAAATTAATATTTCTGGCATTTCCCTCAATGCAAACTCTAAAAGATAGAAGGCACTGATTGCTAATGATTGCTAATGACAGAAACTGTTTGTGGCATCACTGTCATAGTAAATTGTCTCTCATTAGGTGGCCCTGGCAACTGACAACATGTATGGTTTTAATCCATCCATACTTGCTGAAGTAAGCTACATTATACTGAACTCCCTAAATCACAGTAACCCTAAAGGGGTCTCTTTAGCAAAAAATATGTTATTTCTCCCCTTTCAGATTGCTTTACCAGAACATTTACCTTTCAAAACAGATCTCCCACTTATTGATATTGGTTTATATATTTCAGTTAGTGAAAGAAGACTGAATACTAAAAACCTGGAGCAAACTAAGCATCGACTCTAATATTATGCAGAGTATTGTAAAGTTTACTGTTAATATAGCATTTTGCTTACTGAGTGAGATCGCTGTTTTCTTTGAAATATCAAGATTTACATAACATTTTAAAGAAAAAACACAAAGAAAAAAACCCAAAAAATGTGTTTCCTTAAAGGTTGTCTTCATTGAAATTGCAGGGAGAAGAAAAAGAAAATCATGATTCTTATAAAAAAAAACAAAATCTTAATAGAAGTTACAGAGTGGAGACAGTTTATGGCTCCCTGCCATTCTTAATGTAGAAGATCTTCTTCACACAGCCTCTATTTTTAAGTTAAACATACAGTTTTTTGTAGGGGCACAGTTATGTTTACACAGCTATGGTTTTGCTGGTGGATTTTCCATTAGCAGTTTATGAGTGTCTCAAATATATTTACCTTAATTTATTGCTGAATATTTCTGGCAACTAACGTCTCATATACAGGTGGGTCATGGGCATTTTTTAGACAACATTAATAGTGGAAATAAAAAAGGAGAGTTGTGCTGCATTGTTTCCCTTGTTGAATGATGGGTTACAAGGCATTGTGGTATTTGGATAAGTAACTGCTGGAATCATATTGTAGATAGTAACATTTATGAGTTGAAAACTATCTGTCATTATGTGATATTTGCTTAAAAGCAATCAATTTACCTTTCCTTCCAGGAAAAACTGCATGCTAAAATATTTGTGGGGCACAAATATAATGAAGAAACTCAAATATAAAAGAAATACACTGATTGTTTTAATGCCTTATGGAAATGTAAGTACATGACTACCAGTAAGACATGTCAACACCCCCTCCCCAAAAAAAGCCAGAACCCAAGCGTACAGTATCTTTTTCATCTGAATATTAAAAGAAAAACCTCCAATTATACTGTGAGCTTTTTGAAGATACTTTATCAACCAAACCTTATTTTCTTTCGTCATAGACAGTATCATAGAAGAAGAAAGCAACTAAAACCCTGTGCTCAAACATCTTACATTGTCTTTGTTATGCAGTCTGTGTCCAAGACCATCCAGCCTCAAAATCACAGCAATTAATGTTACTTGCTTATTCCTGTGATTTCCTGCTGATAATTGTGGCACTCTCAAAAATAAATAATACCATTCAGCAGGATTCTAATTGAACTGGCTGCAGTGCAGAGCTGGAAGAAATTCTCAAGGGAAGCAGGATAAACGGCTCTAAGTAAAAGCACACAGAATAGGCCAGAAGCTCTTGCACCAAGTCTTTGCACAGCCATAATAAAACCCTTCTGTATAACAATACAACTGATCTTTCTTAGAGAAACCCTTTTTCCCATTACCTTTTAAGCAGCCTGAGCTTTTTTCACTTAGCAAGCCTTGTCTCTCTCCACTTCATTTCCTTCTCTTCATTCACCATCCCTCATGCCTCTCACTTGGCTTTCACTTTTCAGATTCACAGCAGCATTTGTGGATGTGCACTTCACATATCAGATTGTGTTCATTATGGGAAGTAACCTTCCAGTATTCTCCTGAGTGTGACTGCAAAAATGCAGGAATTCATTATTAAAAAAAAGGAAAAATCCACAGGTGAAAAGAAAGTAATGTGCTATTTTCCTGCTTTGTTTTGTTGTTTGGTTTTGGTTTGTTGTGGGGTTTGTTGGGTTTCTTTTTTTACATTTTTAAATAGAAATTTGATTGTGTAAGTATTTGAAATAAAGCAACTTCAAGCAAGAAAAATAAAGACACTCTTAATAATGTTTCATGCAGTCTAACTTGACCTTTTTGTAAGAGGTTTATGCTACATGGGACATGAAAACAAATCCTATTCAAATGAGGACCAAAAAAAAAACCCAAATCCACCACATCAAAATTTCACTTTCAGCTATCACTAAGTCTGATGATTTAGTCTTGATATCTTGGTACCTTTCTGCTCATTTATATTCCACACTCCCCCCACGCAAAGCCCATTGTAATTGCTGGTATCTTTTTTCTTATCGGGGAGAAGGTTCATTTGTAACATCCTCACGCAAGAGAGGAACAAGCAGAATATTAGAGCATGAGCCTGCATGTCTGCATTGGAAACAGAGGCATACTGCAATGTTTTGACTATGTGCGTTCCATGGAGTACATTTGAAGCATTTCATCAGGGAAGCACTAATCATAATAATGACCCATAAATAACAGTAAGCATTAGGCTTTCCTTGTAAAAAAGTTAATGCATGTAGCAAAGAGTGCATCTTATGTACTGAGTGGCCTGGACTACCTTGTGTACTGATCTAAAGCAGAGTGAGAACCAGGTAGAAAAGTTTATATGCTGCCATGTTGTCATAACTGGAGTTCTGAATTTTGCTCTGCTCAGGGAAAGGGTACAAGATGCATAATTACTCATTACCCATTCATCTCTGGAGCACTTGAAGCTTCTTCCTTCAGCTATCCATGCCCTGCTAACCATTCCTATCCTATACTAGACTTGATGGAACATCTTTCTTGAATATGTACCCCTTAAATTAAAAAAAAAAACAGACAGCTGAGTTCAGACCTTCATATATTTTATGCATAGATAAGACATGAACAAGTATAACTGAGAGATAGACTACATACAGATTTGCACAGTTCTGTTTAAAAAACTACAGGGGCCTAAATGGACATGCTTTCATTCTGTCAAAAGTGCTTTTTTTTTTTCAGTTTAAATGTAGCTATAATCAAATGATACTTGGACAGATGAGAATATGAGCTTGTTGCATTCTGTTTAAGCACTAACTAAACTAAATATGTTGATATCTCAAACTAAACCTGAATAACTGTGAATATAGACAAGCCCCAAAAATCGATGTTAAAGCCAAGTAAACTGAAATGTTGGAATGTTCCAGTATCCAGATTAAAATTAGTTATATCATTTACACCCATCAGTTTAAGGAAACAAATTAAACTCATATAATTTCAGTTTAAATCAGAATGAGAGTTTCCACACATGGTTTTATAGTGAATTAATTAAAGGTTTGCCTACATGGAAATTTGACCAGAATAGCTTTCTGTTAAGAATGTGTTTTTTTGTGCATACCCTTATTCCAGAAATGCCTGTTTGATATTTTTTTTTCCCTTGTTTGGTTTAATGCACTCTTAAGTAAGGAAATCTGTGCTTCAAGTTATTTGGAAATAATTTATTTAAAATAAAAAGAAAAAAGAAAAAGATTCCAAAGTAGACAAAACCCTTAATGCATTTAAAACTACTCTGTCAGTTAACTCAGGGTGTAAGCCAAGGCCTGGGGTGTTTTTTAGCTTCCATATCTAGCTATCTATCTTCCATATCCAGACTTTGAACATGGAAAAATATTTCAATTGTGATTCAAAATCCTTTCACAGAGAAGAAGGCGTAATTTATCATGCTGTGCTAGCTTATTTACTGTATATGTAAGCTCTACTTATCACTTTGAATAACACTGATAGGTTTAATTCCAGACCACATGAATTAGGCAGTATTTTTCTCTTTCCAGTTCAGTTGTGCAATACTGTCATGTGACAAGTGTGCTGAACTTGTAAGCCAAACTGCAGGGCATCATAAGATCTAGGATATTCCAGCCAAAGACTTAGAGCCACTCCTTTTGCAAGAAAATTCTTGTAGCAAATTCCACATATACTTTTAGAAGCTTTTTAGATACAAGTAGTCACAAGGAATTTCTAGCTGAGTGTGAGGATTTTGAATAGTTGATGCTGGTTACAAATCAACTGTGATGGAATGTCAAAATAAAAATGACAGTCAGAAATGATAGGCTGATATCAAGATCAGCATTCTCAAATGATAAATTCTTGCAGTCAGAGTAAGATTTTCAGTGTATCACATAGTTTTTACCAGATGAGCTTAAGAGTGAGCCAGAGTAAAGTTTCACCAAGCTCAGTGTTCTGTTTTTGGCAGCAGGTAATTGGGAATGCCTACAGAAAAGCATAGGAATGAGGCAAACATGGTATTCCAAGAATACATCTTGGGAGTATGTTAGTATTCCAGTAGCATCCAGCAGCTTGCTCCTTAGGGGCTTCCTGAACCAGAAATTATTTCATAGTACTAAATTGTCTTTGTAAGATTTTTATTATGCAAATGTGTCTCTCTGAACCCATGTCAAATCCTGCATTCATAACCTTCAAGGAGTGCTACATCTTTAGTAAACTTTACATGATAAACCACTGTCTTTGTTTGGAACTGTCACCACCTAGTTCAACCAGTTCTTTTGTTAAAGAAGACCTTTGTCCTAATCCCCCATGGCTGCAGTAAGTAGGCATCCAAAATTAACATACTGGTTTAGATCTACTCAGTTTAGGGTAAAATTCAAAATAGCATCATAGCCAGCAATTTATCTTCCTAGTTTTATGAGAGATATCTGAAAAAAAAAAAAAAAAAAAAAAATACCCACACAAAAAAAAATTTAGCTCTATGAATGCTGCATTTATATATATATACAAAAAGAGTGTGACCATCAGAATGAGGGAGGTGATCCTGCCCCTCTGCTCTGCTCTCATGAGTATTGTGCTCGCTTGGAGTATTGTGTGCAGTTCTGGTGTCCTCAACATAAAGAGGACATGGAACTGTTGGAGCAAGTCCAGAGGAAGGCCATGAGGATGATCAGGGGACTGGAGCACCTTCCCTAGGAAGACAGGATGATAAAGTTGGGGCTGTTCAGCCTGGAGAAGAGAAGGCTGCGTGGAGACCTCATAGCAGCCTTCCA
>JASSUY010013847.1:0-13350 GCA_032466535.1 Forpus xanthops
GTATCAGCTGCATCCGAGATGCAAGCATGGAATACAAAACGGCGTTGGAATAAAATACAGGGACCTGTGACAAATGTGGATTTTGCAGGCAAACCACGACTGCAGCTCTGCTCTTAAACAAACTGTGAAACGGCTTTAGTGTAAGGCCCTTACAACCCTTACAGTGATTTAAGACTTCCACAGAGAATACTGCCTATACAGACTGCTTCATGTACTACACCGGAGAACACATACTATATATGTATCTCAGATGCAATCGAAGAGCACATGCAAGAATCAGATTCTTCACTCTTTGGGGGAGGTTTCTAGTTCAGTTTCAAGGCCCCTACTCAAGACAACAGCGTCTACTGCAAACACTTAGTAAATGATGCTACCATTGGATCACACTGCTAGGTGTCAAAAAGAGGTATAATGGAGCAGGTTCCCTACAGCCATACAGTCACTGATACCTGTCTCGATGGAAACTACTCCAGCCACCAAGGGTATAGATATGATCTACATAATCTGGCTGCTTCAAGTACCCTGATGATTCTGCAACAGCTCCTTGTTTCTCCTACCTTTCACCAAGAGCACAGGGAATGCTAACCTGCCAGAGGACTGGACTGAAAGGCAGGAAGGCTACCCAAGAAGAAATTTCCTATTTCAGTCCTGCTGAGACTTCCTTTTTATTTTAAGGGACCTATGAAAAAGGAAGGGTGTGACCGGCATGAGTACCTACCCAGGCATGTTTCCTCCAGGCCCAATGGAGGTCTTGAACATCAGATTGAAAGAAACAGGAGGGGACAGGTCATTCCCAGTGATAGGTGATTTCACATTGTAGTTGACAAAGAGATCTGCAAGTTCTTGCTGGCCATAATTGTCCAACTAATATCAAAACACAGGAGAATTATTTTCATTACTGGACAATATAACAGAAATTAAATTGCCCTCTTCCTCTTTTGCTTAGCATGATCCACAGCTCTGAATCACCTGTCCAAAATATTCCCTTTTAACCTAAATTTTCAAGTTTGAACCAGTAATAGAAGAACACACTACACATCTGTAAACACATTTTACTAATACAGGTCCATGACTCAGTCATACCACAGGAACTCTGAAACCTAGATAGAAATGCAAGCAGCAAGCACAGGAGTGGGAGTAAAGCAGAAGAAAAGTCATGGGGACTGCATCACCACCCACCAGTAGCTTCTTTTGAACAGTTTCAGCTAAAACATGGGGAGCACTGTGTTGGGAACAAAAACAAAAAAAAAAAAAATAGAGCAGTAAGAGTAGAAAGCTGAAATTTCTGCAGGGCTTTGTCTGTATTCATTTCTCTTTCAGATGCTGCAGGAAACATAATATTCAAGCTATGTTTTAGAGGTGTTCTGCATTTTAGTTAAGTAGAGCAAATCTGCAGCACAGGGCTTCTTAGTGAAAGATTTTTCCATTTGCTCTGAGAACAACTTAGTAATGACTTTGATGCTTTCACATGTGGGATAACGTGAGCCCATCCCCGCAATTTACCTTCCCCTTTTTCTGGAAAATGGGAATCAAGCAGTAGTAGAATCACAGATCTAACTACAACCTAATCACACAACAGTCACAATTTCTGGCAGTGTTCTGTGCATTTATATACTAGCCTTTCATATAATACATTTAGATGTTGTTTCTAGACTTAAGTACCATAAAGGATCTATAATGAATAGCACAGCAATGACTTAACACTCAAAGTTAAAATCAAATGAGCTGTTTCTAGCACCAATTGTCATAATTCTTCATGTATCAGAGAAAACTCAAGACAAGAGACTAAAGGAGTTTATTAATAGAGAGAAAGCCCTGAAGGATGGTCAAAGCTCAGTGCTGTAGTGTGGAAAACCTAATGACAGCTACTCAGCAGTACGATACACTGAAAAATGTAAGTTGTTCTTTCTGGAAGTACTTATCCTAGAAGCCGTGAGGCCAAATATTAAAAACAAAGCAAGACAAAAAAAAAATAGACATATCTGTGCAGCTGCTCAGGAATGTCAGCCTGGAGCACCAGCTATTCTTATGGGTAAACATATCTGTGCGCAGTGCTCAAAACAGAGGGACAAATCTCAAGTGCTTCAAAGCCAAGACTACTTTAAAACATAGCAATTCACTGTTAAGCTGATTCAGAAGAACCCTGACAAAACTTCTCATCCATTTTTCTTCTTTCATATCATAATCCTGCATTGAGGGATTTACAAAGGTAAAGGGGGGACTCAGAAGAAATAGGCCTTTTGCCAGGGTATGAAGCTCCACGGACAGAGGTTCAGCCCTACCAATCCAACATTCAAGAGATAAATGTGATAGCAATAACTCTCCAGAATAGCAGAAGGAGGGACATGTGATTATCCAGCAAGTTTACAGTATTTATTAATGAGCAATTTTTCAGTATTTAGGAGCATGTACAGCCCAAAATGTCTTTCTGAGGTGAAGACTCCTGAGCATCTTCAGAGACACAGAAGGGACACTGCCTCTACACTCGGTGTACTACACTTCCTTTGCTACACACACATGCCTGCAGCATTCACCTTCCCATACAGGCACCCACCTGCGTTAGAACATTTTCCATTTCTGCCTTTTTCTCTGCTGTGCACTTCTTGTCAGACATAAGCTTTTGCAGGTGAGCTGCAACCAAGAAACATGTAATGAGTTCATACTGCAACCCCATCACTGACCCCAATCTAAAGCTTGACAAATCAGGAAGATCTTCCAGTGTAAGCATATGTCTATCAGCTGTCAGTAGTGTCTTTCAAGGTAATTTCACTCATGTCCTCAGGGCAAGCCTGATCAGTAGTTTACTGTAGGTGTGCCATAAGGAAAACAACAGGTCTTCAGTTTCTTTCCAATACTCCTTCCTCTAAAGTCAATCATTGGCTTTGTAGTCCCTTTCTCTTTCTCTTTGTTCTATACAGACTGGAAATTAAAAGCAACATCTTATCCTGAGCTAGCAAAGCTAATTTTATCCAAATGCACTCAGAGGCACATACTGAGTTGGTACAGTAGGGTTAGATGGCATCCCACTTTAAAGCACATCACCCTCCATGAGATCCAAATGCCAAGACTTCCCACTCTCATTTGCAAAACGTAAGTCTGACTTTTTAGTGGCAGCAGGTGGCTGTTCACCAGTGATGGGCTGCAGATGAGACAGGGACACTCTTGTTTCTAACACTGTTCAGTGTGCAAAGCAGGAAGAGGTTAAATGGGTTCCTTTGGGGGGGGGGGGAAGGGTTAATGAAGCAAAAAAATTCAACTGAATATTATGAAAGCAGCTTTATGCTAATATAGATTGTTCTACATACTTAAGTTCCAAGGAAAAGGCTAGAAAACTGGAGAGCACAACCCACTTAAAACCTAGAACAGAACAATCCTTTCACAACAGAGCTGTACAAGAGAAAGTTTTCTAATAGGTTTCTTACTTCTACAATTCCTTCATGTGATTTTTGTTTGTTTAACAAATTTTAATCAATAACCAGAAAGAAGTCTTAGGACTTTGCAAACCTAAGGAATGCCTGAAGTCTACTTAGTGTTCCCAAAAGCCAGCTGAATTCTAAGGTATAATGTCAGCAGTTGCCATGTAACTGACTTCTGCACAGGGAAAGAATGCTCTGCCCCTTTAAGTCATCATTAAATCATTTATCGATTATGAACAAAAAGCAACTGAAACTCAAGAAAACCAAGACTAGAAAATGGCAGAGAACAAGAACCTTGTTACAGGCAGTCCTCAGCTTAAACACAGTGATGTTTTATGGCCTGATAACACAGAATAAAAAGGGACCTATTCCCTAGAGATGCTGTACACTGATGAAGACTTTACACAACATTTGAGTGGAACTGAGAATTTAAGGGACCATTGGTATGGTATGATTAATGAACTACAAGTATGGAAGACTGGCTACACCAACTGGCCTTTCTTGAGAAAGACACTCTTTTCCCATGTTTGTGCCACTGCAATAAATCCCCAAGCCCACCCAGGCTTGGAGCAAAACCAAACCTTTTAAGAGATGATCAGCACGGAAACATTCCCCATTTTTCACATCTTTCACCATGAAGTCAGCAAACTTTTCTACATGGCCAGAAGTCCTAGAAAAGACAACATAAAAAAGGAACATGAAAGCTGCCACTAGACATCCATGGGTACTCTGCGATCCCAGTGGACAGACCCTTATCAAAGAGAAGTCCTTCAATCTGCACACCCAAACTGTAGGATTACTCTTGTTTCAGATTACAGATTCATACTAAGCAGCATCATCCCACAGAAAATCTGATCTGTGGGAAGTATCAATATATCGAAAAATCTTCAAATGGATCATTAAGATGACTCTTAGTGCCTCTAGAAACTGAACTGCGATTGAAGCAAGACACAGATGCAGTCCTAAGGAGTAACCAGTAATTCCTGTGGACAGGTTCCCACTATTTTACACCAGTGATCCATGAAAGCTGCCCATTATGCTGTGACTTATAGAAAGCAATGCAGTTGACTCAGCTCAGGCTCTCAGTTTGAAAGCTCCTGACATATTTAACAAACCTGTGGGTAGCGTTAGCAGAGGTACACAGAGGTTAAAGGATTCAGAGTCTGAACTATGCTCTCACCCTGGAAGACAGTCCCTCTACCTGGTCTGTGGATAAAAGATGGCTTTAATTCCAGAACTACAGAAGCATCATATGGATTCAGAGCTCAATTAACACATTGCATATTGCCACCCCTCCACAGAGAAGGAAAAGATGGTAAAGCAACCCAGCCACAGTCCTAAATTACAACCAAGGTGTCCCAGATTTAGGCATGTTACCTAATCCTTTTGTCTTCTTGATCTTTCAGAAAGAGGCAATTATTTTAGGTAAGAAAAGAGGTAGATATTCAGTTAATTCAGCTAATGGGACTACTAGGTGACATTAAGACATTAGACTTGCAGACACAAGTCCCACTGTCCTCCCTGATTTATGGAACAACAGCTTCACACACTGACCTGTGCACTGCGATCTAATTATTTTGTACTGCAACAAGGCGTGAAATTGAGTGACCCAATCACAAAATCCCTGTGGGTATTTTACAGAAGACTCTAAAAATCAACTAGGACCAGAAATTACATGCTGTAGAACAAAAGACTCATATTTACTTCAGAACCGGCTCTGGTGTGAGCATGGTACAGTCGATCTCCAGGATTTGCTCTTCCTGAATAAAGTGCTGTCTCCATGCCTGGATGATGTTATTCTTCAAAGCACACCCAACAGGCCCAAAGTCATACAAACCACTAACACCTGTAGAGAGAAAAAGGTGAAAAAAAAAAAACAAAAAAAACCCGAAATAATAGAAAAATGTGGTAGGTACAAAACTGCATGAACCAGTATTGTTTGGAGGAAATGTCCTCCCCTTTTAGTGTTTCTGTAAGCTGCTTTAAGGCTGAGGTCATTTTCTGAGCATGAAGCAGCAGCTTCCCTTGACTCACAACATAAAGGCTGTAAGTAAACTCTGATGCACCCAGACAGACACTGCCCTATCGAGTAACCAATATAGTTCAGCTGCAGAGCACACTCGGGCATCAAGATAGTGGCAGAAGCTGAAACTTAAATAACTGCCAACAAGAACTCTAAAAGCCACACTCCATTCACCAATGGATTTTGTTTTATAGTGAGTTTTGCCGGAGCAATCTGTCTAAAGGAGGAATCTGAATAATAAGAGATAAGACATGGGCCAAAGCAGTATGTTATTCTCAGTAATGACACGTATCTGCCAATCACCAATTTAGGTACAAAGACGAAAAAAAGCCAAAAAAACAACCCAGAGTTTCCATTTCGGCATCTTAGGTAAAAAAGCAGTAACCACACAGGCATTGTGCTGCACTCCCGAGATGCTCAAAACACCTATGTGAAGTGTTTAAGTGGCACATGTGTTCACCTGCACAACAGAGTTCACTAAGGTAAGAGGTTCTAAAATTCACAGTAGTTTTGAGCATTACTGTGCCAAGAGAAACTCAAACAATGATAGAATGGTCACAAGGATATAAGCTGATCACCCCCTTAAATACCAAAACACTCTACCCCTCCACAAAGAAACCTTCTTCTGCAATGTAATGAATGGAACATGCATCCTGCAATCCTCTCATTTACATTCAGAAAGTAGAAGACAAAATTTAAACACCTCCCCACTGAAACACTTCAGGAAGAGAGAACCTTTGAAGGGCCTATAGACTCAAGCAGAAAAGTTTGACGCCAACTTAGGAAAAAAAAAAAAAAGCAACAACAAAAAAGCACTTTAATGTTGCATTAATATAACATTGCAAGAATACAGAATTTCATACAGCTAGAAGGATGAGAACATTAGCCTAAAGGGATTAAAATGTAAATTTCTTCAAAGCCATACCTCCATAAATAGAAAAGGCTTGATCATAGAAAAACCTTCTTTTCAGAGTGTCTTCCATCTTAACTCTGTCCACAATGTCATCTTTGGGCTGTAAGGCCAGCTCCTGTAATTGAAGCAAACTGAAAGCAGTTAATAGCTCCCATTTATGGCAGGAGCAGAAACCCTCTCCATTCACCCCTGTAAGTCAAAAGTCTGCAAAGACCATTCTGAAACAAAGTTACCACGCCAACATGCTCATTTTTCCAAAGAGCATGAGATTCCAAAGCAGTCACACTGAGATTCAAGCACTCAATAATGAACATTATTGTCTGTCTATTACTTGAGGTGAACTCATCTGCCCTAACTTTCAGATGACTAAGCCTGAGCTAGTTATCCTCAGGTTTCCTTATAATCATGGGAAAGAAATGCCGATTTCCAAACCAATTCTTCTGAGCTATTTCCCTCTCCTGACTATAAAAAGAGCTTGAAGTGATTACAAACACCTAACTCTTGGCATATATGAAGCTCTCAATAAAGTGTTACTTCCATGAAAGAATTTTGACTATGAAGATTATAAACATCATCATCCCTGAACTCTCCAAAATTGCGTATTTAGTCATTTGCACAAAGAATACCTATTTGCAAAATGCAGGCTTTCACAAATATGGCCCTGCACTCAGAAAATTTAGCCAGAGTGTCCAAATGCCTGATTAGATCATTTGAAAGTGTTTTACAGCAGACCCACTATTTTACCTTAAAAACTTTGATTTCTGCAACCAACTCCATTAGTGAACTCAAGAGACTTGAAAGCTTTTCTTCAAGAAATATGTTTTGATAATTAAAGCAGGGTTAGGCCAAGAAGTTCAGTAAATTAATTCAGATCCTTGTGGCTACGGGTATCATTTTTAACAGTGTTTTGGTAACAAAAAGTATTGTACAACCAATAATTTCAAACATTTTTTTTTTTTAGCACCTGCAGAAATACATAAACATAGTCTAATTTTAAAAGTATTGAACCTCTGCTGCTCCCGTAACTTAGCATAAGCCAAGGTGTAACTGCATGAGACAGAGAGAGTCAAGAACAGAGAGCACACACAACAGCAAACAGCAGAACAGCATTGAGAGTGAACCTATTTGGCACTTTCTGCCTAAAAACACAGAATCACATTTCACAATGATCACAGTCCATTAACAGAAAGGATAGCTCTTGCCCAGAGATGGACCAAAGGAGAACAGTGACACAAACCAATCCTGAACTGGCAAGGAGAAATGGCCAGCAGCATAGGAGTAAACTGGAGTAGGTACAGAATTCTGTACAGCCCCTTTTCTATTACCTAAAGAGAATAGTTAATGAACTGGTGGAGAAGTCAAGAAACAGTTTCTTCTACCTGGTGTACATTCATTAACATAAATATATTAATAAATATAAGGCAGAAAAGTGCCTGTGTTTGGCTTCAAGGAGGATAAAGACCTTGCATAGGAGAAGAATCATCTACTGATTTATGATATGGTTTGAGGACATAAAGCTGAGGAATTTTAAACACTCAACTGCTCTGCCCTGTTTAAAGCTTCAAATTCAGAACCACTCTGCTATCTTTAGGTAGGAATCACAGGACTTGAAAACTGTACCAGCAGCTATCAAAGTTAATGAGCACTCACACTGCTGCCTTCTGCAAACATGCAAGTGACTGTGATGCATTGCTGGAAACACCATCACACTATCAAGACAGAAAGACTACATTGGAGAGCTGCATTCACAAGGGCAGATGCTGAGTTTGAAAGGTCATTCTTCCATAGACTGGGATACAGCCCACACAAATTGTGTAACTGGTAAGTGTGTCTCTACTCTCCATCTTACAGGCACTCTTCCAACAGAAAAGTAGGACTCTCAGGGATACCATAGCCCCTAACCTGACTTGCTACATGTCTCTATGTCAAGCTTCAAGGGCTAGGAAACAGAATTGAGAAAACATTCATAAACTACTTAATCCAGGACAACCTGGCTATCAATACAGGGTTCACACAATGGTTTCAAAGCAAAGTTCTATGTTAAATACTAAGTAAAATGACATCCTTTTACTTGGATTAAATGAATGCAAACAGGCAGCTGTAACACCAGACCTGACAGAGAGTGCTGTTTGCCTTGCCTGACTCTGTGGAATAAATAGGGTCAACAATTCCGGTATACTCATGCTCTCACAGGAAGTTAGTTGCAAGCACAGGTGTGTTTATTGAGTTATTTGTACATTTTTAAGACTACGGACAATTTACAATTTTTATATGGAATACAAATTAGAAAGAACCTCACAGGTTCCTGGGTGAACCTGCACACCTGACTGTTTTCACGCTTCAGGTGTTTCTTTTTGTTGCTTTATCTTGAGAAGGGGAGGCAAGCTTGCAGAATAAGGAGGTATATTTTCACTTCTTTATTGATCTAGGAACAAGACAAACTTGGAATTCCATCATTTCATTTGCAAAAAGACTTTTCAGAGCCCAAACAGCCTTTAAAAAAGGTGGAACAATTTCAATACATCCCTTTAAGGCTGAGACAAATCACAGGCTACTTGAAACATCTGCAAAACTTTGTTTAAACTGTAGCAAAGAAAATGGTTTCTAAGGAAATATATTCTATGCCACTCTGGGAATTTCAATGCTGCACATAAGATCTGAAGACGAAACTTACTACCAGGAACAGCATGTCCTCTCACTGTGCACAAAAAAAATCTATACAATAAACAAAGATCAGTGACATATAAACTGAATTTCAACTTTGACTATGAACCACCTGAACCCATATTTATTTGTTCCCTCACTGTGATTTAATGCTAACAGACAGTAGGATAACAGATGAAATTGCTACTAGCTGAAAATGCAAACCATTTCAGAAGTTATTCAAACAGTCCACCCTGCCGTGACTGTTTAGCCGAAATCAATACTACAAAAAAGAATGACGTAGAGATTTCAAGGCTTTTCAGACAAACCTGTAGAACTCAAATTTAACTTCCAGACTCACCTTTGCTTCTAGGACCCTCTTCCGAGCTTTGAGCTCTGCTACAGCTTTGTCAATATCCACCTGGGGAGCTTTCTCTTCCTTTAGCTGCCGTACTAATTCTCCCTAGAAAAAAAAGAAGAAAAAGTGTAAGACACATTCTTTCTTTGAACACCACACATAAGATCTCTCCCCCTTTCAGCTCCTCCAACAATCCAAAGGGAGGGTTTTGTCCTGCCTTCTCACTCTCCACAGAGGTCTCGAGAGGCTGCTTCAATTGGTAGAAGTGAGAAACACTCACACATTTTAGTGTTAGAACAAGACATCATTAGAGAAGTTCAACTCCCACACATTACTGTTAAATCCCAGACCTGTTATTAAACCTCTGTGTGCAAATACACTCCTGTATGTACCACTTCACATCAGATTTCCACAAATCCTAACTTTCCACCCTTTAGGATGCACTAAGCGGGTTCTCAGACAGTTAACACAAGCTTTGTGCTGCTCTTCTCAGTAATAAAGCTTGTCTTCTTTCTACCTTTTCTTCGAAGTTTATGACCACTTTAGACTTCTTTTTCTCTGTCATATCCATTCAAAACTAGATAACAAGTACACAGATTTTTAGGAGGTCTCACAGAAGACAGACATTTTCAGCCTAAGTGAAAAAAACATTGAATTATCTATAAAAACACTAGTCCTTAAAACTTGTCAGGTAACATTCAGAAAAGAATGGAATGGGGGGGGGGGGGGGGAAATAAGATCAAAAAAACCCCAAAGCCTACATTTTTCAGAGCAGTAAAACCTTACATTGAGCTTACACAGAGGTCTTAACCTGACTCAAACAAACCATCATCACCATCACCCTGTCATGGCTCCACAAAGGTCTCTTTGCCTTGGGGGGACAATTCTCCCATTTCATCCCACAAAGCTAATGCTCAGTCCCTAAACACACAAACAGCACGTTCCTCAACATGATCCTCAGCAGTCATGCCAAGCTTGCTCTTGGATATAAATTAATTAAAAGTCTTCTTCCTTTGAGTCCACTCTTCTTTAGTCAAACCCAAGGTCTATCTTCAACTATTGAGAAGGACAAAGGGGCTGACCCAGGAAGAAAAGGCACGGAGATGTCAATGCCTTCTCAAGTGGGATATCCTAAGAAAGGGATGCTCCAAGTTCAGCATTTTTCTTGCATACTGCACTTTTCTATTAGACAAAAAGGGAAAAAAAAAAGGGAAAGAAAAAGGAAGAAATCCTCTCCCACTAAACAATCCAAAGAGATTGAAACATTTCCACTATACCAGCTTCTGCATAAATTCTGAGCTTTTCTGATATTAATATTACAGGCACTGAGACACCAAAGAGAAGAGAATACACAGACTGCCATTCAATAATCAGATCAGAAGAGCTAAAAAAGCTTCAGAGACTAAGGAACTCAAAGGCTAATTTTATTAATAAAAGGAGGAAGACTCAAAAGGCTGCATTAAAGAACATAAACAACGTAAAGAATAAAAAATAAGAAACCTGTCAGGCTCCCTAACCCTGCTGGCTACAAGGATAAACCAAATCTGCTGTTTCCTTCCTGTTAACTAGTTATACCAAAATGTGAAACTTTCACTGTCGGGCTGAGGACTTCAACTGCCATTCCTGGGTAACGTGGCAGAGGGAGGGATCTGATCTGTTTTCTTTTTTTTTTTTTTTCCCTCTTTTAAAGTAGTAAGTCCAAATTGCCTTTGTTGAACGAGGGGGTCGGCAGTGGAAAAATATCAAGGCAGCAAGCAGCAAAGCAACTGCTGACTCAACAGAGCTAGCACCCTGAACATTGCTAAGCATCTAAAAGCAGCATGCAGCAACTCTTTGTCCTGATCTAGAAGGGTACTCAGACATACACAAGGAGAAAAAAAAAATTTAAACCAGAATGCAGCAAATAATGATGTTTGCTGACAGGACTCAGTCTAATTAAAGCTACGGTCTTGAGCCCAACCCAGAGGAGGAGTGCACAGCAGTACTCGATGTGGCAAATTTTGCTGCAGCTTTGTCCCATACACCAGTATATACACCACACCCCTGGATCACGGCAGCTTATTGCATCAGGCACTGCTGCAGAAGATACGCCACTCACTCCATAGGTTAAGAGTCCCTGAGGTTTAATTAAACATACTGCTCCATGAGCTGATACACAGGGTCACTTACATCATAAAGTATCAACTACCTCAGTCTTCATTACTCCCTCCCTTTCCTCTTGTGCAAACATCTCAGTGAATTACTACTGTCAGCTGTAAGTCACAATATCCATGGTCCCAGATATTCAAATTTACCTACAAACCTTTCCTTGTTACCCCACACTGCTATTTCAATCCCAAAGGCAGTCTGAAAGAAGGGGCACATTGGTACTTTAAAGGCAAATGACAGTGCCCAAGATACAGGATTTTAAAATAAATTGGCTAGTTCTAGAGATTATAATTTTATTTGCAAGCCCTCTTCCCAAGGCATTATGCTGTACAATGATTCATAATAAAACCTCACTGAAGAACTGGTATAATTAAAGAGCCATAAATCTACTCATTTAATGAGAAAACACGCGCACAAACTATGAATACATGGGACACACGCAGCTACGTGTGCAGCTAAGCAGAAGTCTATGGATTCATCCACTTAAAGGAGGTATGCAGTGAACCCACAACACACAGGTCTTGCTGCTAAAGCAGGGAAGGGAACTCCCACATTCTGTGAGCAAGCTCCACTGCCATTAGACCTACAGCAGGGGTACCAAGATCAAGATTTGCTTAGGAAGCAAAAACAACCAAATCTTTCTCTGGTAAGAAGGAAGCTAAAGATAATAGCTTAATCTGTGAAAGACATAGGAAAGTAGCGTGATGCAGCCCCAGCTAACAGGGGACAGGTACATATCTAGACAAGTAAGAATGATGGAATAGAAAATGTGCAAAGCAACTACTATCCCTTACTGTATCAGGCAAACATGCAGCTTTAAAGAATATTGTTTAGCTCCAAAACCCAGCAAAACCCCAGCCTAAAGGGAAGTCACCGTGTGACCATATGGGATGACAAACCCTATGCAAGCTGTTTTCTAACGAAAAAGCTAAGAGCCAGCTACAGGGTCCTAAGAGCATGGCAAAGTCAGCCCAAGCTCGGGCACAGAAGGAAGACACATCAAGCCCGGGAAAGGAACGCCAGGTAGGCTGACGCATAGATCCAGTTCTGCAGGACAGCTCTAACACCCACCAGCACCGCAGGGAGCGGAAAGGGCAGTCCACGGGAAACACACACACGCTCCAGTTGCCAGCCCACTCCCCTGTGACAGAGCAAGACCTACCGAAGGGAGACACCTGCACACCCGCATTCGAGGCCCAGAAGCCATGGGCAGACCCACAGTAACCCCTCTACTCATGGCTAGAGCCCAGACCGCACCGCAGTACCCCAGGGCGCGCAAATCGAGGGTCGCAAACCCGGCCCCGTGGGGCTGAGGGGTAACACCGCGTTCACTCCACAAAGGGGGCAAACCCACCCTACGCAGGCCGACATGGCTGTAAAGGGGTCCGCTTCCCTACAGCCCCAAGCCAGCACCGGCGAGCCGCAGTGGGGTCGGAGCTCTAGGCGGGTCTATCACATACCCGGCCCCTCAGCGAGAACTAGCACTCCCCTCCGCTTCAGGCAGGTCCTGCCGGGCGGGCGTCCACCCATCAGGCGGGTTCCCCGGGGTGGATATCCCCACCTCAGGCAGGTCCCTTGGGCGAGCGTTCCCCCTTCAGGCGGGTCCTCCCCGCCGAGTATCCCGTGTCCAACCCCGTCAGCCGTCAGCCACCACCCGCAGCAGCGGGACTCCCCTCAGCCTCGTTCCCTCCAGGTCAGCGGGGCCAAGGCGGGTTACCTGGTGCCGCACCGCCTGCCGCAGGGGCGCAAGGAGCGCCTCGGCTTGCGGACCGTCCATGGTGGTCGCGGCCGGGGCGTGCCGGGAGCGAAGCGGGGCTGCGGCAGCGGGCGGCCAGGCGATGCGGTGCAG